>PVIJ01002824.1:0-47270 GCA_004024925.1 Scalopus aquaticus
AGAACAGGCAGATCAGAAATACACTGCTGAGGGGAGCAGCGGGCGAGGCAGGAGAGGTCTGCCGCACCATGTGGGATTCTCCCCGGCCGGGCGTCGAACTCGCATCGCCGCTGCCGACAGCTCCACAGCGCAGCGTCTAACCGCTGCGCCACCAGGGAGGCCCCCACTTAAAACTTTTAACCAAGAAAGTGCCATGAAGTGACTTCTGCTTTCGAAAATCCCTCTGGGTGTTGTGCAGAAAAGACATTGCAGAGGAAGGAGCAAAAGGAAACAGAAAACCCCTAGGAAACATCTGATTGGGAGATGGAATCAAGGATGAAATCAAGGATGACTTTACAGGCTGCCACATCTCTCTGGGCCCGGAGACAGCAGTGTGACTATGCCCACTTCACAGATGAGAAGGTAAAGACGCTAAATTGGCTTGTACACAACAGGTCTCGTGAGGGCTGGCTGCTTTCTCACAGACCCAGTTATTCCTGCTTCCCATCTCGGCCTTTTTGCTTTCTATCTTTTGGTTCTAGGAGCTGGGTCAGATGTGGGTCTAAGATGTGGGTCAAGTGAGAGTTGGAAAATAAACTGTTGGGTCTTTGAAGGACAGTCTCCTTGCCCATGGTGCTTTTATTGAAATTTCCCAACATTAATCCTCCTTGGTCTTGGTTTCTTAATCCATGAGGGGGAGTGGTGACCTGGCGACCCTTCCATTGCTACTGGGAACATGGGATGGTCTCAGATGTCAAACACTTAAGGGGATGTCTGGCACACAGTAGGTACTCAATCAATGTCAGCTCTCCTTTGAAGGGACCGATGGTCCAGCCTGTCTGGCTTCAAGAACCGGTGACATATGCCTACTGTCATGCCTTTGACCGTGGGTGATGGATTTGACAATCAGCCCAGCAGCAGCTCCAAGCACCAGCCGGAAGGCTGAGTCAGTTCTCTGGGTGAGTCCCTACACTCTGACTGTGGATTTATAGAGGCAGAGCCAGCCACACAGCTGCCCTCAGGCAGGGTGGCCCCTGCGCTGTCCCCTGCACAGCAAGCCACACTGAGGACATATCTGGTTCTCCTCCAAAGGCATGCCCAGCTCCTGGGTGCAGCCACCTGGCAGGGCTTTCCTGGCCCCCCAAAATGTGAGTGTATAAAGCAGAAGGCCTGTGCCTGCCCCCAGAGAACTTCCTGCTCAGCCAAGATGTGCCCACACTTCCACAGAGCCTCCCAACAGAGTCAAAAGGTGGGTGGTGTGTTCTCCAGAGAGCTGGGGAAAGGAGAGGTGAGGCGAGGTGACTGTCCCCCAGGGACGGGATGGGGGCCGGCTGGATCGGGGACTCAGAGCCACTGAACAAAGATGTGCTCAAGAAGAGGAGAGGAGAGAAGCTGAAGGGGCTACACAGAGCTCAAGTGACTTCAGTCTGGACGTGTCCACTGTATTTAGTGTCCACTGTATTTAGTGTCTCAGCTGCCCCAGCTGAGACAAGGTAGCCAAGACACGAGGAGCCAGGTCTGAGTAGAGACCATTGGCAAAGGCCTGGCTGAAAGGCCCGAGCTGTTGGGGTGCTGTTGTCCAGAGAACAGGGGCTGGGATGCATTTATACCCCAGGGAGAGGTGAAGAAGAGCCAGTAGAAGAAGGAAAGCAAGGCATTCAAGCCTGGGGGTTTCGTTTTTGCCATATCTGTGCCTTTCATCAAGACTGCCTCAAATAGTGTTTGAAAATAGAGTATAAATAAATGATCAAATAATAAGACATGGTTCACTCCCCGCTAGCCATGACCTTGAAAGGGTCTTCTGAACAGCCTTTGTTCTCTCTTTGCTGTCAGGTTTGCTCCATCATTCACAACAAACACTGACAGGGCACCCGCCACCTGTCAGACCCCAGGCCAGCTCGGGACAGGGTGTGGCTCCACCCTGAAGGAGCTCCCAGTCTAATGGCACAGTGGGTGGGAGAGATCCCCAGTGAGACAAAGGGACCTGAGCACCCAGAAACACAGAGGGTGCAGAAGCCTCTCAGAGGAATGAAGGAGACTCTCATAACTGTGGAGAACGGGAAAATCATGGCAGACATCAAGAAGGAGGCAATCCCTAACCAGGGCTTTGAATGACACCCAATGGTCCACCAGCAGAGAAGCACAGACCTGCAAAGACCCTGAGGTATGAACGAGCAGGTGTCTCATAAGACTTTGACATTAGTGGAGCCTAACCAGTGAGAACAAGATTAAAATGAGATGAACCTGGAAGTGAGGGGCGAGAGACAGGCCAGCATCCTGCCCTGCAGGATCATATCGTCTCCTGGAGATTTTAACACTTGTTAAGATGAACTGATGTGGAATAAACTGTCGGTGCTCTCCTGCCCCCAATTTCAGGGTGGAAGTCGAGGATCAGCGGAAAGCCTTTAGGGATTCCTCCATGGGGTGTCCAGGGTGTGCCTGGCTGTGCCCCAGAAGCTGGCAGGTAATGTGTGGATGAGAAAACAGCAAAGGGCCTCCCCCTGGAGTGTCAGGGATCAGGCAATAAACAGCAATATTAGATCGCCTTAAGATAATTCTGCAAGCTGCTAGAAAGTAATTACTTGCTATGGAACACAGAACAAGTAGGAGAAGGAGTTGGGGTGGGGGAGGCATTCTTAGTGTGGGCGGGGTGGGGGGACCCTGTTGAGTGGAACTCAAGGAGGTGAGGCAGTGAGCTCTGTGTGTATCAGGGGCACGAAGGAGCAGGGCTGCAAAGGCCCTGAGGCAGGCGTGTGTCTGCTGTGCTGAGGGACAGCAGGCTGACCAGGGCGGCTGAGGACAGTGGGGCGCAGAGGGGGCCTGTGAGGGAGGCCGGGTCAGGGAGGACCCTAGCGGCCACTTTAAACCTCCGACTTTCATGCGGAGTGAAATAGGGAGTCACCCTCCAGCCTCAGGCAGAGAGCTGACATGGTCTGACCGATGTCTTGAAAGCTCGTTCCAGTTACTGCGCTGGGAATGGATGGAGGTGAAGCCAGGATAGTAGCCTGGAGACCAATTAGGAAGCTAATGGGATAATCCACGTAGGAGAGGATGGTGGTTCAAAGCAGATGAAAGTGGAGAGAAATGATCGATTCCGAATATAGGATTTCCTAATGGATTAGATGTGGGGTGGGGGGTGAGAGGAGCCAACGAAGGCTTCGGGGCTCAGACTGGGCACCAGGACAGCGTTGCCAGAAATCCAGTGAAGGGAGACGCTGCTGGAGAAGGGGGTCCAGGATGGAGGACACCAGAGGTCCAGAGGTCTGGAGTTGGGGGTCCCTGGGTCCATGCGGAGGTGAGGGGTTGCTGGAGTTGAGAGCAGAGCACAGGAGAGGCCCTGTCTGGAAGTGTGGGTCAGGGAGGGGTCGGTACACAAAGGTCACATCATTTACCCGCAAGTATCAGGCATGGTGAGTGGGGGTGAGTGGCGAAGCCCCCTGAGCAACTGGGGCCAGGACTTTATAGAGAGGAGGGTCCATGCCATAGCTTTTGGGGGGAGGGTTCCTCATGTTGCTCAAAATCCTGTCTCGGAAGAATCCAGTATGTGTGTTTGCCTTGATGTGGCTTAGGAGAAGCAGAGACGCGGAAGGAGAGTCTGGGCGTGGGACGCAAGCATCTTCCAGCTTTCCCTGCCATGTCCCTCGGCCTCAACTTCCTCAGCCTCCAGGTGGGCGGCAGCCCCCTGTAAGAGGGCTGGGGACAGCCGCCGTGACCACATAGAGCTTTTGACCAGCCCTGTATTCCCACCTCAGCGCTTGGCCTGGTGTGGCGCTCAGGACGATTGTCGCTCTCCACAGCAGCGCTGAGGGTGACGCTGGTGACGAAGAGAAAGGAGAACGGTGGCACGGCCCTTTCCCACAGAGGCCCTCCCGCCTGTCCTGCAGAAATGCGGGGCCAGCCGTCAGTCCGCTGCGGGGGCCGCTGGGACACAGCCCAGGCACCACCCCGCTTCCCCAGACAGCGCCCACCGCCGGCTGACAGGGCCACGGCCCCGCCGTAACACGGCCCATTAGTGCCAGCTGCGGCGAGTGCCATCTGACGACACGAGCATCTGGCGGGCAGGAACTGAACCAGGACCTGTCGGCTCAGGATGCACGAGGACCAGCCACAGCCCGAGGCCCGGGAGGGCTGGGCACGGCCACATGCCCCCGCTACCCCAATCCTGGTGCCAACCAGAGTCCGAGGGGAGGTCAGTCAGGACAGAGACCAGGGTCATTTGTTGAGTGTGTGCCCGTGCCAGGGCCTGGACTGAGTGCTGCTGTTGCTCAAGACTCACTGAGACAGAAAACAGGGGGGTCCCCATCAGGCAGAGCAGAGGACCCCTGACAGCGCGCTAGGGTCCACACTGGATGGCGGTCTTGCCAACAGTGGATACCAACTGCGCTGCCTGGAGCAAATGAAATGGTGGGGTGGGGTGGGGGGGTAGATTAGTAGAGGTGAATCTAAGTGATGGGGAGCTGGAGAATTTGGTTCCAGAAAGGGGGAGAACCACAGGGCTTCAGTGGGAAGCCAAGCGCCTCACAGACTCACGAGGTGGTGCTGGAGAGGAGGTCCCCAAGCGCTGTGATGGCTTCTGCTCTCGGGGCTGTTTGTCCCTGTGTCTTTCTGTGCTAGACTCAAGGTCCAGGACAGAGGGTCCAGCAAATTGACTTTGGGTCTTGTGCTTAAGGCACCCAGCACGGCACCCAGGTTGACAGCACCCCCCAAACTATACCCAACAGATTAAACTACCCAAAAAGAAATCAGGGTGTGCTGACCAGGGGGATCGATTCTGGGCAGCCCCAAATAACATGTCTGTCACTTCTGGGCTTTGAAGACAGGCGGAACTGGGTTCGAAGCTGGGTTCTGCCTGTGCCACCTTGCGCAAGTCATCCTGTGTCTGAGCCTCGGGCCCCTCACCTGCACGACGGCCATAACCCACTGTGGGAAGGGGGGCACGTGCAGATAAGGTTCACAGCGCGTCTGACCGCGCCCGGCATAGTCTGCGTGTCCAGTAAGCAGGACTGCGTGAGGCAGCGTGCTGTGAGGTGCTGCGGCTTTTCCCTCCCAACGGGCCCCAGGGTCATCTCAGAGAAGGTCTGAGCCTTGGAGTCCTAGGACTTCCCATAGCCCCAGGGCCGAGAGACACTTCCTGGTAGCTCAGCACTCACCAGGGAGAGTCTAGAGAGAGGCTGCGAGGCAAGTGGCGTCCGTGTTCGGCCCCGCCATGACCCACGACCAGGAGCAGCCTGCAGCAGCTCAGCTGTCTTCCCTCCCAGCGAGCACGTCCCTCAGGCCCTCCTGAACCACCGATCCTGCACTGCAGCTGTGCAGTCAGGTTTGCCGACCTGGGGTGCATGGAGGAGGGACACAGTGATGCGGGGTGGAGAGGAGGGCACCCACCGCCTGGGGTGGCCGGGACCTGCGGGTCTTCCGGGACTTGGGCAAACATCAGAGCAGGCAGTGAGGTCTTGTCAACGACTGTCCTGGGCCACTGCTGGGAAAAGGGGCCCTGGGGTCAGAGCTGTGACAAGTGTCTCAAGGACACCTGTCCTTGAGAACGGAGAGGAGGAGGAGGCAGGCATCTGCGCCTGGGCTGCATCGACTAGCACCGCCTCCCTGGGGAGCTGCGCCTGGCACTGCCTCACACCAGGAGCCAATAGTCACCATGTTGGGCAGAAATACAGGCACACCACAGGGCAGCATGTGGCAAACTCACCATCTCTGCTCAGAGCTCTAAGCACCCAAGGGTGTGGCCCACTGTGGAGGCATCACCGAGGAGGCCACTTTCTCCCAAGCCCAGAGGACACACACTCACAAACTCATGTGCACCTGCACATGCACAAACACATGTGTGAGCACATGCATGCCCAAGCACGTGAACATGCATGGTTCCTGGATCTGCGTGTGAACACGTGTGCATGTGTGCATGCTGCACCTGCCTGTGTGTGAGCACATGGACACATTCACATACATGAACTTGTGTGTGGACATAGGGTGCACAGTGCTCTGGCACACAGACACATGCATGCACCGGTATGTTACACGTGTGTACACATATTGTGTGTGCATGCATCCGCACATGAACACTTATGCACACTGCACGCACACTCACGCAATCAGTGCACACACACGAACACACATGCAACCCCATAGCCTCGAGTTTCACGAGATTGACATTTTTAAAATGAACAGATCGAGTCTTCACCACCAAAATGAAATTGTTCTTTTTAATAAGGAAAAGTGATTAGAAAGTGACGGCACCAGCCTGGGGTGTTCTGGAGGAAACCAGCGGTGCAGCAGGAAAGGCGAAGCTCAGCATTTCCCAGCGAGTCTGGGAGCACAGTGGGAGCAGGTATTACAGTATCTGTAGCATCACCCTTTCCTGTTTCCCTCACAGTCTGAGGCACGCACACAGGCCGGATTCATCCATTATTATTATTGCCATCCTCCAGGGCCCAAAGGAAGTCTCTATAATTTGGGAAACTGGTATGTGAACCAAAAAATTGGTGAGTTGGAGGCTTTCTTGCTGCGGCCAGCTTGCTCTCTTACCAGAGTGCATTTGCAGACAAGCCCAGCCATGTGAAGGCCCTGAAGAAATGTCCAAAAACACTCAAGCTACAAAAATGCTCTCCTTCTCTACACTCCAGTGCCTTCTCTAGCCTTGTCTCAGGATTTCCATTTCCAGATTCAGGTGAGGTGTGAAAGGAGCTGGGGCTCTGGAGAGAGCAGGGCCACACTAGCTGTGTGACCTGGAACAAATCACTGCCCCTCTCTGATCCGAGGCCTCAATGCATGGCGACCGCAGTGCCGGCTCACTGAGCCTGCCAGACGAGCACATCAGAGACTGTGTGGAAAAGCCCCGTGTGCTGTAACCCACTAGGCACGTAGGTTATGACCTGTAGAAATATTCTTATGACCCCAGCCACTTACCTGCCCAGCCCCCCCGAAATCAGATCTGCTGCTGTAGAACTGGACTTGTTGGTTCAAGACCAGCAGGGGCGTCTGAGAGAATCCCCATCTTCTAAAGAGACACAAATTCTCTCCCTACCAGCCATTTATACTCCCTTCTTGGGGAGCCCCATCTCACAGATGAGGTGCTGCTCTAGCGTCTGCGCAGGGATCTGTCTGCCCCAAGGCCAGAGCACCCCCAAGCCCCCTGTCCGGTCCCACATGCTAACGGGCAGGCGCAGTCTCCCCTGGAATGGCCGTGCCCTGAGAGGGACCCTGCTGGAAGCACGCGCCTTCCCCACCTCCTGCCCGTGGGTCAGAGCTTGTCTCCTTCTCCTCTGCCCGCAGCCCTGAGTCTCCGATGTGGCCATCAGCTCAGCAGTGGCACAGCCCAAGCTTCATTCAGCCGACTCCATCTTCTGAGGGCGCAGCGGGAGAGCAAGGAGGCAGCGCAGGGCCCGAGGTAGAGCCGGATGGGACCACTCTCCCAGGGGGCTGCTCCCCTCCACCCGCCCCAGGGCACCCGAGGGCCTCAGTTCTCCTCTATAGGTTCAGGATCAGCCGCCCTAAGGCCCAGGTGATGTCCGTGATGTAGGGGGGTCGGCTGCCTATGGTGTAAGCCGCGAACTCTGCGCCCGTGCAGGCGCCTGCGCTCTAGCACACACCGGCGGTGCATCGTGACGTCATGAGAATGTCTCCATCCCCCCACCCTGGAGTGAAGATAGGCCAGTAGGCCTGCAAAGGGGAGACCAGCTAGCTGCTCCGCCTCCGAGCTCAGGGGCACCGGTGGAGCCTTTGGGGCCACTTGGATCCCCACTGCTAAGGACTCTCATGAAACGAGAGGACGATGCCTGCGGTCACCACCTGCTCTGCTAAATGCCTCCCGTGATTTGGCTGGTTCTGGCACCACCTGGAGGACGACGCCATCATCTCGTCCATTTGACAGATGGGCAAACTGAGACCTGGCAAGTGAGGCCGTTTTGCAAGGTCACACAGCTGGGGGGAGGTGAGCGCGGGCCTGGCGAGCAGAGGGAGTCCTCCTAACCTCTAGCTGGTGGGGAGGAGCACCCCAACATGCATCCTCTCTGCACTTTCTGTGTCACGCGTGGGTGGCAGCGTGTGGCTCAAGAGAGGGACGTTAGTTGTGTAACACGGTCTCTACTTCCCTGTGGTGGACCAGAGACCAGGAATGGGGTGACTGCTGGTGGGTTGAACAGAAACTGCACACTTGGGAGAATGACGGCATCAGAGGCTACAGCGTAGAGCTCTGCTCCCACGAGACCACATCGGCAACCACATCCCTCTCTCGTCAGGGAGCCTCAAGGCTCACAGGCAAGGGCAGGGCAGAAGCACATTGAGTGTTCTGTAAAGCAGGTTCTCAAACTTGATTTGTTACAGAACCCTCATATTTCCATTTTGATGTCGACACCCTAGTTAACATCCAGTGGGACGGACTGTTCCGTGGAATTTACTATGAGCAAGTGAACTTGGCAATGAACTGATTGAACAGAGTGAGCATGTGGGCTCCATCGTATGTGCTGGCACATAGTAGGTGCTTGATGAATGTCAGATAGACCTGCGGTCACAGGAAGTCAGCAACCACCAGCTGGCCAGTGCAGGCTCTGTGGGAAGATCTGCCCCCCCCACCCCCACCCAATCCGGGCCTTTCCCGCTGTGGGCACTTAGCAGCCTTACTGTGTGCCAGGCACTTTCCTACACGCTTTATGGAGAGTGTCTTTTCACATTCACGTAACAACCCTAGGAGATAGAAAACTAGTATGTGGTCATGCAGTGAAAAAAAGGAGCTGGTATTTTAATACAAATCTGACTAATTCTTTCTTATCCACTAGATCTTTCTTATCTACTAGATCTTACTGATTCTCAAAATTCCACTCTCATGCATTCACCTCTTTGACTTAAGTATTTGCTGGTGAAGACAAACATTTGAGGTCTGTATTATACCATCTTATCAAACATTTACACTCTAGTCTGAATGCATCGAGATGCACATATGCACAACGTGGCATGCGCATGTTGATCGCGGCATAATTTATGATCATGAAAAATGACAGCATGTTCAACGCCAACCACTTTGCTGCCAATACACATACCCTAGATTTGAGGTTCATTAAACTTTCTGTTTTTGAAACTCCTGACCATTTTTAGCTTCTATGACTTCATATAGAGTTCTCTCTGCCTAAAATTCTCTTCTTTCCATTTCTGTCTCAACTTCCTCTTCACCCTTCAAAACACAGCTCAAAATTGCCCAGAAAGATGCACAGTCCATCCCGATGTGCCCAGCAGCCTGCTCAGACTGGCACACAGAACGGCTACTCACCGGCAATCTACTGAATCAATGATGGACATGTACGGCTCTTAACTCTGTCTGGAACTATGTATTTCTTCTGACCTTTTTACCTAACACTTAAAACCAAAAGACAAAGTCTAACATCTAAGTTGTATTGTTTGCTGTGACCTTTCACAAATCTTTGGCCAATCTACTCATCCCGGCCACTTCCTTAACTTTGCTCCCTGCCGCCTTATTGAAGCTGTGAGCCATTTGTAGTTAAGAGTCGAGGAATCGCAAACCAGCAACCAAATCATTCAAGACAACTCGAGCTCCTTAACTTTGTTTCCCAAACACCGTCAAGGGGCACACACCCTCAGCTTATTTCTTAAAACGCACCTTCCTGCTCCCAGCCGCCTCACTCATATCCCTGCCATTCTATGCCTTCTGGAAAGCCCCACCTAGCCACTCACTGGAGGTCTTCTTGTCTGTTTCCTTCTCTTCCCTTCTTCGTGGCTCTGTATTCCAGAGCTTGCCAAAATAGAATTACTCAAGAATCAGCAAAAACCTCGCATGCTGACACAGCAAGAGAGGAAAGCCCAGGAAATATTCATGCGGAAATGTGTCCTTTTTTTTTTTTTTTTTTATACATACAAGCTGGGGTACAGGCCAGAGGCGTGGGGCGGCGAGAGGGCTCACCAGAGACAGAGTGGGGAGCAGAACAGGCAGATCAGAAATACACTGCTGAGGGGAGCAGCGGGCGAGGCAGGAGAGGTCTGCCAGGCCATGTGGGAATCTCCCCGGCCGGGCGTCGAACTCGCGTCGCCGCTGTCGACAGCTCCACAGCGCAGCGCTTAACCGCTGTGCCACCAGGGAGGCCCCGGAAATGTGTCCTTTTTAATGGCTTCCTCTTACCTAAAGACTTTTACTTGGGCCTTTCCTTTCAGTCCACCCAATGTTCCGCCCTCATCCTCTTTTCTCCCCACATGCCTCTTCAGGGGTGATTCTCCCATAAAGTGAATGACACAATTGCCTGTGCCCCAGTCCCCACTCATCCCTAATGGACACTCTCCAGGTCCAGTTCAAAATGGCGGAAGGGCCTACTGGCCTACACATGCGCTTCCCACTCTACCCAAATCAGTGCAGGTTATGTGAAGGCTACACTACAAGTATGTGTGTGTTGCCAGCTGCTTTTTCAAAGGAGACATTGTGCTTGGTGACATTTCGTCTGCAGAAGCCATTGAACTTGATATTGTCAGCTATTTCCTTAGAGCAAACACAAACTAGCAGGGACTGCGTGAAATATTAAGCACGCACAACAGGAGTTTGATGCAAACAGGTACCAGCACCTGTGTCCTTAAAACTCGGCTTGGCTGCCATTGGTACTGTTTGACCACAGGTCCATTTAGCTCATCAGACATCCACGGTGCTTGTGCCCCCTCTGTCCCACACAGTTTTCTGTCTACACTGGCTTTCAGAACTCACTAGCCATTTGCATTCTGGGTTTCCAGTTGATTTGGTATTTTATAAGCAGCATAGGTCAGTGAGGAAAGGAAATTATCCCCTGCTTAGCAACTAATAATAAGATAATAACATTATAACCACACACACACCCCAAAAATGTGTGTAGGAGCTGGAGAAAATGTAGCAACAGCAGAAAAATTGAATTAAGTTATGCAAAAAAGCAAAAGAGGGTGACTTTGTGAGAAGGCAAAGAGCAGTTAATTTGGCTTCAGAATTAAATTATTCCTCCGTTATAGATGAATTTAGCATGGCAAAATGTAGGGAAATGTATTTAAGTGATCATTGAGCCAATAAATCCAACACATGGTTACAGTCTTACCGAGCTGTCTGAGCTGCTTTTTTTGAGCGCACAAACACCTTCCCTGGGTGCACAGAGGGGGCTGGCCCTGCCTTTGCTGGTGCTGCCCCCTCCACCCCCGCCACCTCCCTGTCTCCCACTCAGTCTACGCACCTGCCAGTCCCTCTGCTTGGCCATACCCCCTAGATCTCCAGGCTGCCCCCCACCCACATTTAGGCCCAGCTCCTGACGGAACTTCTCGGGCCTTCCTTGCCTTACATCCCCAATCCCACCTCTCCCTGCACCAGTCTTCTTTCTCTCTCCCATAATCCTATTTTATATTTTCATAACCTTTCCTGATAGGTGAAATAATTATATATCTATTCATATGTGACAATGGTATTGTGCTCATTGAAAGCATGAGTAGTGCGTGACTACAAGATATGCGGTCTGCAAGAATGTCTCTACAGCACATATAATCTTATATAAGCTCTTCGTTCACAAGGCCATTGGCACGAGCAGTAGGTGCAAAGATGGAGATGTCAGACCCAGAGTTAAGAGCAGGACCATGGGGCAGACAGCGCTGCCCCTTACTACCTGTGTTCCTGGGAACCTGAATCTTGGAACCTCCTTTTTCTCATCTGGATGATAACATCCACCCCATAGGACTTATTACGGACTGAATTGTACCCCCTGTCTACATGTTGAAACGCTAACCCCCAATGTAATAGTATTTAAGTGGGGCCTTTGGAAGGGGACCGCGTGATGGAATCAATACTCATAAAAAGAGATTAGAGAGTTTGCTCACTGCAAGCCAGAATGGCCCTCACCAGGATCCAAATATGCCACCACCTTGATCTTGAACTTTTCAGCCTCCGGAACTGTGAGAAATAAATGTCTATTGTTTAAGCCACTCATTCTATGGTATTTTGTTAGAGCAGTCTGAGCTAAGACGGGGCTATTTTGAGGATCTGATGAATTAATGGATGGAAGGCAATTAGAACAATGCCTGAAACATAATAAGCTCTGTATGCATTTTAAAAACTTTTTTATTATGGAATATTTCAAATATAGACAAAAGTAGAAAGAATAGTACAATAAATTCCTATTAAACCATCGCTGAGCTTCCATAATTATCAATTCATGGCCAGTCTTGTTTTATCTATACTTCTATCCATTTCTTCCAGTTTTAACTTATTGAGAAACACATGCCAGACTTCATATATTATCCGTAACGATTTCAACATGAATCACTAAAAGAGACTCTATTTTAAACATAACCACAATATCTTCAGCACCCCAAAAAATAATTAACACAATACCATCGTCATACCTTAAAAATCAAATTTCTGTCTGCCTTGGTCACCACTATATCCCCAGACCTAGAATAAGTTCTAGCATATAGTAGGTGTTCAATAAAGAGGTCCTGAATAGGTCTCTTTGCTTCAAGGGTCTCAAATATGATAACCCTCCAAGGTTCTCCAAAGTCCAGATCTTTCTCTGTTTAACTAGATTTGTCTGCTCTAGACACATTTTTGTGTTAACTAAGTTTGGTTTGAATATCACTATTTCCTATTTTTTATCTTTCTGGAAGTGGAGGGATAGGACACATTGAAGACAACTGTCAACAAATATTCCCTACTCCCCTGTGAGTGCTTGACCCCATATATGGCACTGGGATCCAGCAGTGACCAAGACACCACTGAATAAAATAATCTTAAAGTCAGGGACCTCCCTGGTGGCCTAGGGGTTAAGTCTCAGTGCTATCACCGCTAGAGCCTGAGTTCGATCCCAGGCCAGGGAGCTGACCCACATGGCACAGCAGACTTCTCCTGTCTCACCCGCTGTTCCCCTCAACAGTGGATTTCAGTAAAATCTGCCTGTTCTGTCCCCCACTCTGTCTCTGGTGAATCCTTTCACCCACGCACCTCTGGCCTACACCCCAATTCTTCTACACAAAAATTTTAAAAAATACACTCTGTCTCTGGTGAACCCTCTCGCCGCCCCACGCCTCTGGCCTGTACCCCAGCTTGTATGTATAAATAAATAAACCTTTAAAAAATTTAAAAAAATAAATGATAAAAAAGAAAGAAATTTCTTAATAATAATAATAATAATCTGAAAGTCCATACGGGTCAATGAAGACCCAGCAATAACAGCCTATGAAGGAGCAGACTACTGGGGGAGACTTTACTTAGTAAAGACCAGAACACAGCAAGGCCCCTATAATCAAATCCAAGCGTTGGTATTGGAAGCATTACGGAAGTCAGAGGAACAGAACAGGGATCAGAGTCATGTCGAGGTAGTCATGAGAATCCAACACGTGACAGAGATGGTATTTCAATTCAGTTGGAGTAGTTATTTAATGATATTGATAAAGCCTGGTATCTTTTATAAGCAAGTTGAAACCTCAAAATAATGGATTAACATAATAATGGATTACACATAAATAATCACACACATAAATAATTGATTATAGAGTCTCAACAACCAAAAATAAAAATAATAAATATCTTGGAAGAAAATGTAGACAATGACAAGGGTAGCCTTGGGCATAAAAGAATAAAAAAGTCATATTTAAAAAGAAAGACATTTTACTCTATAACATTGCTTTTGTGATGACAGATATCATTCACAAAGTCAATATAAAAAATAAGAAATTAGAGTATATAAAACAATGTTCAACATCAATGCCACATGAAAGGTTAATCTCTAAAATGTAAAGAACCCTTACAAACTGATAAGTAATGAATGAAGAGGACGGAGGGTTAGAGGAGACGAGGCAAGGCACGGAGCAATTCCAAAGGGCCCACAAACGTATGGAAAACTCCAGGAGCTCGCTGGTTTTATGGGAAATTAAAATTAAAGTAACTATGGGATTTTGTTTCCATCAGACTGGAAAAAATGAAAAATAATACTAACACCCACTGCTGGGGTAGATGCGGGGAAAGAGTAGACTCACAAGTTACTGGGGGAGATGGGATGTGTTACAGGACTTCTGGAAAGTCATCTGCACAGCGACTGAAATAAAAAATAAAATACCCTTTACTATGCCCTTCAGCTGGGCAACCCCACTCCTGGGGATCCCACTCCTAGGGATCCCATTCCTGGGGATCCATTCCACTAACACAGAAACTGCCGTGGCAGGATGTGAGGATAAGGACGTCAACCACAGCACCATGTATAGTGGGCAGACAGGAGCATCCATGGAGGCCCAGGCAGAAAAGATAACTTCCTCACTCTGAAATATTATACTGCCAAGAAGTGAATGAACTCACGCTGTCACGGCTGAGGCGGACAGAGTTCCGAGAACGTTGCTGTTTGAATGATAAAGCCAGACGTAGAGAAGATACCTGGAGTGACCCTTATACCTGGTCATTGTCATTCCCGGATACCCGGAATGATAAGGCCCAACCCCACAAATGGGTGTACATGGATGTACACCCATGTACATCCATGTGTACACAAATGTGCACACAAATGGCTGGGCAGTGGAGGGGGTCTGTGCAGGAGCAAATATTCCCTCCCTGTGCCTTCGTGTGTGATTATATGAACATCTAGACCCACAGGGGTTGTTAGCTTGGGGGTGAAGGGGATGAGAGAGGCGGGGGGGGACAAGCAAAGGGGAAGAGAGCTGGGTGTTTCTGCTGTCCATTTCTGTCCTTGGTCCACGCACGAGGGAGAGGTAGAACCGACGGCACACAGGAGCCTACTCGGGCTGGGGGAGAAAGTGGGGGTGGGGTGGAAGGCAGGCGTGACCCTGGAAGTGAGGCAGCCGGGTCTCACAAACTGGGTGAGGCCCCATGAATTACTCTAAGCGGGAGGCGCTCTCACCTCAGACCTTCCCAAGACTCTGGGCCACACCATCCTGGGTGCTTGAGAGAAACGCATCCCAGCTACAGGGTAGAAACTTGATGTTTGGTATAACGTGGTAATTATAAGTCACAGATGTTGACTTACAGTGCTGTACACCTAGAGACCGTTAGAAGCCAATGTGTCGTCATTTAAAAAACTGTTTAAAGAAAAGTCAAGGAAGGAAAAGATTGGACCGAAGGAAGAAGGAAAAAGGGAAAAAAAGAACTGTTTAAAGAAAGAAGTGAATCCCCGCTCTGCTAAGAGTCCCTGTTCTTTTTCCCATGGCCAGTGAAGTCATCGAGACTAGGGGCTGGAAGCACCGTCCCCCTGTTCCCGGGGCTCTCGCCCCGGGCCCATGTCTTCCCGCTGCCCCTTCAGCTGCGCCGCCACAGCTGCATATGAGCCACATGGAGATGGGCGGGCTCAGGGGTGAGCCCAGACCCAGAAGATGTTTGCAGCTGAGTCTTGGGGACGCAGAGGGGGCAGCTGAAAGGAGAGGTTCTCTCCTCTCTGGGGCCCTGATTGCCTCCCGGCTGGGACTTTGAGACAAGCGGAGTGGTATGCATAGAATGAATCTGCCAGTTGCTGGTTGTTTGCCGGGCACATTCACCTCCCAAGCCTCAGTTTCCCCACGGTTTCTGCAGCACTAAAGGAGCCTGGCACAGGCAGACTCTCCACAAACATGCACCCCCATAGTGTGAGCCCTTCAGGGCTGGAATCTTGGCTCTATCATCGATTAGCTGTGTTACCTTGCACAAATTGCTTAACTTCTCTGTGCTTTGGGTTCCCCATCTGTAAAATGAGAGCCATGACAGAACTGCCCTTGAGGGCTTGCTGTGAGGATTGAATGAGTTGGTCCCACATGAAATGACACAGGATCCCTAGTCATCAAAGAGAACACCGATTCTCACTCCGCCCCTCACTTCTCCCTACGCCCTCCTCACCCTCCGTATCAAGAAGCATGTAGTGAGCTCGAGTTCCGGGCCTGACTCTGCAAGATGCGAGGACACGGTGATGGGCCCGGACAAGGAAGCCTCTGAGAACTTGGATCATACCAAGAAAGACAAGAAACAGCATTGAGAGCAAAGCAGGTGAGACCCCGAGAAGGGAGCCCCCAGGACCCTCTGGGGAGAGCCAGTCTGGCCCCTGAGCAGGCCTGGGAGTGGGGTGGCATTAGTGCAGGGTGGGTGACTACCTGCCATGTACGAGACCCCACGGGCATCGGGTGTCAGAGGAGCGGAGCCCCTGAAGAATTATTCAGGGGACAGTGGACAAGGTCGGGGTTCACCCTCTGGTGTCCTCCTAGCCAGCCTTGGCCAGGTGGTCAGGCTCTGGCTACCCTCCCCGCCAGCACAGAGTGGCCTTTGCTGTCAGAGGCCAGGTCAGCCGTGTCCCTATGATTGGTGGGACACATAAGAGCAAGTCACTGGTAAAGAAAAAGTCCCATGGGAAAGAGACCCCCCACTCAAACCTTAGGGTGACAACCACCCCGTGAAGCCATCCCCGCATCCGCACTCAGAGGAGCAAACAGGCAGAGCAGTCAGGACCCTCCCCCACCCCCAACAGCGTTAACCATCGTAGCTTCTACAAACGCACCACGCCCTTTCCATGATTGCAATTAAGCCAGCAGTTGTGTAATCAATTACTTAGCGTGGGCTTCCGGAGCATGCGTGATGCTGGAGGCAGAGACCACTTGGTTTTGTTCAAGGATGTACCTTGAGCACATAGTAGGTGCCCAACAAACTGTTTGGGTGAAAGTTTCACATCCCCTATCTTTGAACCCACTATTGCCTCTGCCCTCTACCCTCCCCTGGCCCTCTCTGCTCTTTGTCTTCCATGCATCCTTCAAAACCTAGTTCAGCTGGCACCAGCTGCCAGAAGCCCCAGCTAAATACCCAGGGGGGCTCACCTGCCCTCTCCCTGGTGCACCCCTCTGCCCCTCTCCATCCTGCACCCATGTTATTTGGATCTCCGCTTCCGAGTCTCCACTCTGGTTGCTTCCGAGCAAGAACCACCTCTTTTCATTTTTGTGTTTGATTCAAAGCACATAACACCGTATTGTGGGGCAACCAGGCGCAGAACGGGTAGGGGGCCAGGGGCCAAGAGGCTGGCAGCAACCGAGCTGCCTGCCCCCAGCGAGTCTTTTCGCTTTCTTTGGGCTCTCTCTGGCATTCTCTTGCGGTCTCGCCTCTCCTGTAGTCACTTGACCTCCCATAGTTGTCCCCTATCTTCAAGTGACGCCGCCCTTATAGCCCTGGCCTCTAGGCTCTGGTGTGCACTCTTGCACACGCGCACACCCATGCTCCAGGTATCCACAATCAGGCACAGGTGCCCTGCACCACACTCCTAAGCGCCTCCTGTATCAACACGATCAAGGCTGCAGGTGAGAGCCACAGAGGCTAATGGCGTAAAAAGCCTGATTAATCCGTTTACCCCACACACCCAATAGGAGCTTCATATGTAGCTAATACTTAGGCATACGATGGGGAAGACACGAGAAGGACCTTTTTTATCTCATTTAATTACATCTTTTTTTTTTTTACAAGCTGGGTACAGGCCAGAGGCGTGGGGCGGCGAGAGGGCTCACCAGAGACAGAGTGGGGAGCAGAACAGGCAGATCAGAAGTACACTGCTGAGGGAAGCAACCGGCAAGGCAGGAGAGGTCTGCCGCACCGTGTGGGATTCTCCCTGGCCGGGCGTCGAACTCGCGTCGCCGCTGCCGACAGCTCCACAGCGCAGCACCCAACCGCTGCGCCACCGGGTAGGCCCCTCATTTAATTACATCTTGAAGCAGATGATGCCACCCCATCTTCCAGACAAGCCACTGAGACTTGGGGTGTTTTGGGGCTTGCCTGGGCCCCACTGTCAGAGGTGGGAGGTGATCCCGGGTCCCCAGCCTGCCTAGCGCCCTGCTCTGCCACCTCAGCGTCCTCTCCTTGACTGGTCTGAAAACCGCACGAAGGGGTGCAGCCACCCTTTCCTCCTCGCACCTCTCAAGGTCCCAATTTGCCCAGGTAAATTGGAAGTCTTCCCCTGCCCCCACCCGAATCCTCTCAGAAACTTCTGGAGTCTTCTGAAGACTCTGCAGAGTCCCAGCCCAACTCTCCTGGATAGTCCAGAGAGACCTTTCCCACATTCTTCCACCTCTGGTCTGCTTGAGTGTCCACTTCGCTCCCTCTGCCCCAGAGTTTTGCCATGCAGGCCACCCCACCTCAGTGAGCACCTACTATGTGCCAGGCACTGTATGAGAGACAGAAGATATGCAGTCATGTGCCCACAACGACCTTGGGCCAGTGATGGCACACAAGGGGTGCCGTGGGGGTGCCTTCTAGGTGTGTGTGTGATTATACTCGACCCTCACAGATGATGAAATCGCCCAACGGCACATTTCTCATCACATGCCCGTCACCAAGCAGCACGTGACTATAACAGGAGCACAGTCAGGCCCCCACACTTACACTGTAAATCAGAAAATAGAACATACATGAGGAGAAAGATCATGATGGGGGGGTGGGGGCTTTTATACTGGGGTCAGTGGAGCTGCTCTGAGCAGCTGCAAGAAAGAAGGATTGAACTAGCTACCTGCAGAGGCGCATCCAGACAGAGGAAGTGTGATGCAAAGGCCCTGGGGTAGATGCAAGCAGAGGAATCCAGAGGTGGGAAGCTGGTTTGGCTGCAGTATGGGGCAGGAGAGCAGGGGAAAGGAGAGACTATGAGGTGGCTGAGTTGGGTCACAAGGAGGACACTGGGGACCATGTTCGTCTTCCCCCAAACTCGCTCACCAAGTGAGCTCTTAGTTCACTCTCTTCACCCACCTTGGTATCCCTTCTCCTCGAATATCACCAGAAATTGCCTTTTCTTCCTGCTCTTCTGCCCTATAAAATTTTTAATTGTTTCTTGCTTGTCCTCTGCATCTTTGTATGACTTCTTATTTGATTTTTTCACTCTGTAACTTTATGGTTAATATTGGGTCATAATTTTCTGGGCTGTAGCTCAACTCCTGGCAACATCCCATTCCAGACTGGGGAGCACCTTTCGCCAGAGATGAGCTCTGACTGGCGGATGTCCTGGCTGGGGAAGGACATCTCCGGGGAAAATCTTGTCACGGACACGCCACACGTAGATTTTCAGCTTCCGGTTCTCACCAGATTCAGAACTAACCATACCGTGCTGGGCTGGCCTCTTTCCTCACGCCCTGTGGCCTCAAGCCCTTGGGGCCCCCTGAGGCTTCCTCAGGAGCAGGTCCCCCAGTGCTTCCTACCCTCCCAGTGAGGACCCCCAGCTCCCTTTGGGTCTCTCTGCCGTGGGCTCCAGCGTGGGCTGATCAGTAACGTGACTGGAAGTCTCTTCCAGTCATGCGCTGTGGGCTGGTTGTGGGGCGGACAGATCACGCCAGGAGCAGCAGCGCGGGAAGTCGGGCCGGGACTTCCCTGCCCACGTCCAGCTCTGAACCGCCCGAGCCCTGTTCTCTCCCGGGACCCATAGCATCCCAGGGCCTCCCTCACCTTCCCCATCCTCTCCCCCTACCTGTCAAGGGTCAGCGGCCCCTCGAGGCCCGCTCCTGCTGTTTTCCAAATGGTTCCTCCACCTCTCCGTGTTTGATTGCCATAGCCATCACCTTACTCACTCACTCAGAAAACTTTCACCACACACCTACAAGATCCAGGTACTTTCTAGGCATTGGGGATACCGCAATGAACAAGACAGATGTAGTCTGACATCCTGGAGGAGGCAGGTAGGTGGGGAGAGATTTCAGGCAATAAACAAGAGAATGTCAAGTTGCAACAAGCACTAGAATAGAGGAAAACAGGCCAATGTCATAGAGAGTGACATTTTAAATGGTGTGATCAGCCATGCCTTGCTGGTGGGTGATATTTCACCAAGTTCCGAATGATGAGCTTAGGCTGCAGAGCTCAGGCAGACTCGCATTCCAAAGTAAGTGTGAGGGATTTGAGGTAAGAACTAACTCAGTGCCTATTGCCCCCATTTACAAATAAGGAGACTGAAGTTCAGTGGGGCTAAACCACAGAGTGAGCAAACAGCCGAGCTGGGATTTGAACTAAAGCCCATGTGACTCCACGCCCTGTTCTCGTCCACTACCTTGCTTCTATCTGGGCGAGACCCCAAAGGACAGTGATACCAATGGGTTGCCCATAGCTACAGGTCTCCCCAGTCTGGTCCCTGCCTTCCCATCTGTCCTCTCAGTCACACCAACTCCTTGAACTCCTCCTACTGCTCCCAACCTCTTTGCTCTCGCATAGGCTGTTCCTCAGCTTGAATGGCCCTCTTCTCGTCCTTAACTAGCTGTGATCTTCCCACCTGAACTTTGAGAGTGAGCTTGCCACCACAACACAGTCATCTGAAACTTTCCAACATAGAAACATTTGCTTCCTGCCCTGGACTTTCACAGCTCACGTCTGCATTCTGTTCATTCATTCATTTTTCCATCAAATACGTATTGTGAGCCTACCATGTGCTGGGGTTAAACAGCAATTTCCAAACCTGGAGAGAAGTGCCGTAAGAGAAGTGTGGAGACTGTAGAAGCACATAGTGGGGAACGCCAGACACCCCGGATCTTCCCCAGGCTGGGGTACATGCCGTGGATTGGTTATCTTCTTGCTTAGTGCCCTGCTTTGGGTAGTTTAATCTCACCTGCCTCCCGAGTGCCTGTCACAGAGCAAGCACGTATTTAGATTTTTACATGAATAATGGAATTCATTTTCAGCACCTACTATGCGCGAGGCACTGCTCAAAGTGTTCCAAACACAGGGTGAACCAAGCAGCACAAATCCCTGCCTTTGTGAGGCTTACTTCCAGTGGGGTTAGAATGGAATGGAGTGAATGGTTTGCATCCCCAACTAATTAATACACACACTGAGCAGAGATAGGCTGGAGCAGGAGTGAAGAGGCAGGAGAATGCAGCAGAATTAGGCACATCACCAAAGCAGAGTGCCTGGTTTCCCCACTTCTACTCACTCCACCCTCAGAGGGCCCAGCTCAGTAATGGACCCCAATTCTCATCAATTTCCTCCCCAACACTCCCAAATGCCTCCCCTTCTCTCCATCCCCATTGCCATTCACTGGCCCTGGCCACCGCTCTTTGGCCTAGAACACAGCAACAGCCGCCTTACTCTCCCTGCCTCCAGCTGTGGTCCCCACATTCCCTGTCCCTCCAGGGTGCTTCTTATGCTTCCACTTCCCTTCCATGGCCTCCACACTCATAGCCTAAAACAGCTCCCACTGAGATCTTCCGATCAGACACCCTTAGCATGTTTTGCCTGAAACAGGCCAATCCTCTTTTTCCACATATGCATATGTCTGAGCTTTTGCACATGCTGTTCCCTCAGCCTAGAATGTTCCTCTTCCCAGCTCCCCTCCACCCACCCACCCCCATCTTGACCTAGCTAACTTTTCCTTATTCCTAAACCTCACTTTAAATGCCCTGTCCTCCCAGAGGATATCCCTTGCCCCCTAGGTTTGGTTTGTTCTCTCTGCTCCGTGACCCCCTAGCATCCGTGACTCCCCTAACATTCTTCAACTGTCTGGCTATTCTTACCTATCTTCTCCTCCCACTTGCCGTTAGGTCCTTTGAAGATGAATCATATCTGTCCTGCTCAGCACTCCCAGGAATTATCATTGTAGCCGACACACAGTAAGTGTACCCCTAAATGCTTGCCACATCTGTGGATGAGAAGTAAATAACCTTGGTCTGAGACACGTATTCAGAAGTCTTGTATCTTGGGGCAAATCACAGTGGTTATGACATGGGGTCTCAAACTGGTTTGCTGGGCTAGAGTCCCAGCTTGGCCACCACTAACTGCACAACCTTGGGCCAGATACTTAAAACAATATGACTTAGTTTCCTCATCTGTAATCTGGAAATAATGATGGTACCTATTTCTTAGGATTGTTGTAGGATTCAACTCACATCAGTGCCTGGCACACTAGCTTTTGTCATTGCTATTGACATGGGACACGAACAACACACTGCACGCTTCCTCCCAGTCCTCCTTAACAGATGCAGAGAGATTTCCAGAGGTTAAGTGACTGCCCAAGGTCAAACAATGAGGAAAATGGCAGCCTGTGCTTCAAGGCCAGTCTGCTGCACCCAAATCCCATTTTATTTCCACTCCATCAAAGAGGGAGCTCAAAATAGGCCTGTGGCATTTCAGCTAATTTCCTCTAAGCCCTTCCCAAGTAACCAACCACGGGGACACAAAGCTGCTCCCCTAAGAGCATCCATTCAGCAGCTGCTAAGTATGTGCGCCTGGTGGATCCAAACCATCTAACTTGGGCTTTGCAGCAAACCAGCTCTCCCCGGGGGCCTTGTTTGGCCTGCAGAAGGGGCCTAAGGAGCAGAGCTAGAAGGGGGAAGGGGCCTGGTTTGTGAGTTGAATGGAAGAAGCTGGAGATGAGTCTGTATGTAAAGGGGAGGAGGGAGGAGATATGAGAGGAAAGTCATGTTGATAGAGAGCCTACTATGTGCCATGTACTTCACCAGTCTTAGACCACTCTATAGTTACTCAGCCTTTGTTTACCAAGCATCCACTAGGCAACAAACCCTACCTTAGCTCCCAAAGATATAATGGTGACTAGAACACAGCTATTGACCTCAAAGGACTCACAAGTCAGGGAGAGAGATGGCAGATGCACAGTAAAGTGCTCGTGACAGAGCATGGAGCAGGGTGACAGCAGTGAAAAGCAGGGAGTGGTTGGGGACCACTTCAGAAAGAAGGCAGATGACAATGAGTCCATTTTACATATGCTAGAACTGAGGCTCCAGGAAGCCAGCCCCATAGTTACCAATTAGCAAAGTCAAGCTGTGGCCCAGGCCTGTTCTGTCTCCAGAATTCTCTGTTCTTTCCAGGCTGGCAGCCTAAAACCTGCTACCTTCTTCCCCAACCCCCTTTCTGTTTCTCAATGATTATCTGGCCAGAAGATTAATCAAATGCTGCTAAAGCTGCAGCCACTGGCTAAGATGTTAGCAGTTTCTGTAGACAAACAGAAGCTTCTGAGCCTCTGTTACTGATTGTTGGGCAAAAGATTCAGGGGGTATTCTGAAAAGAGCAGGTTGAAATGATAAGGAGACTTTATCTTCTGTCTGAAGGAACTTCAGGTCAAAGGCAGCCAAGATAGAAAGAGACAGTGAGGACAGTTTTCTCAGGTTCACCTGGCTACACACCAGCCTCTCTCCACTCCCCCCATATGGCCCAGCCCATCTAAGAGGCCAACCTGCTTACCCCTGACTTTTTTCTCTGGGACTTTTTTCTCAAGAATAACACCCACCCTAGACGAACTTGCTAGGTTTCCTACTGAGTGGAGTCTGCAGATCAGCCCCTCCCCGGCCCTCACCCCCATCCTCATAGGACAAAGCACCAAAGTGGAGGAATCCTTAGTCTGCAAGTATAGACTATATCCTAAAGGTACCTGGGCAGGAGTTACTGGGATTTTGGTTCTGTTCTCCAGAGACCAGGACCCTCTCCCAAGGTCCATCCCTTCTGAAAAAGCATCAGAGAATGACACAAGGAAATTTTATGCAGGTTGAAGAAACAGGTAGTTTTTCTGCATTAAAAATAATGCACTGACTAAACCTGCAGATCAGCTGTGAGCGAAGGGAAAGATGTTAGGCAACACCAAAGGAAATCTGTTTTAATTCGGTCATCGTTTATATATTCTTTAAAAGACACCACATCACTGGGCCATAGTCAATGATCTCCAAGCAAAATGGAGGGAGAGAGGAGAAAGACTGAAATAACTGAGTTATGGACATGAGACATCTCTAACCCCCAAATGACCCGTCAGACACACACCTCTCTCTAGGCTCCTCCCCCCCCCAAATTAAAAACTGTGCACCCGCATCATGTCTCATGTGCTCTCACTGGCTTAACTATAAAACTCAAAGAAAATGCAATCAGAAGTAGCAGGAATGTGACGGGCTTCTTCTTCCAAGGGTGACATTAAAGAAAAGTTGCACATACAGAAACAAGAGGTGACGCTATAATTAACTCAGGATAATGATTCTGCTGAGGAAAAAGGAAGGGTTATGATGTGCTTCCGTGTTCATAACAAGGAGATTTTATGTCTTCCAGTACAGTTTATGAATGACGTGAAAACTTAGAGGAATTCACATTTCACCCCCTCCTCCTGCTAACGTGTTTATTCTTGAGATGGAAATCGCTGCCCAATCCCCAGCCACTAGTCACCCTTTCTCACCCTTTTTCATGAATAATCTTTCCAAAATGTCTGCTTGTAGACGCAAGATTCAGAATTTCACGGAAAACTACAGAAACACACAGAGCGCTGCACACCCCATGTTAGCCAGAGACAGACAAAGAGACAAGAGAGGAACGACCAAAAGGAGATGCAGTTAAAGTGCCAATAAAATAAAACAACCCCCCCTCCGCCCCCAGCAACAGTAAAGTGAAAACGATCATTTAAAAAACACATAGACGCTGTGTTTGTAATTACCCATCCAGGATATATTTTCACTGCTTCCAGGCAGAGAAACGGCTGGTTGAAGTTTTGTGCCAGTCTGATTGTGATGGGAGGGTTGTATTTGAAGCTCTGGGCACGTAGAGATGGAATGAGAAGGAGGCTGAGCTGGAAGAAACACCAAGGGGGGGAGGGAAGGGGAGAGAGTGTGAGGGAGAGAGAGGGAACGAGCTATCTCTAGCTACGCCTTCCTCTAAGCTCCGCGAGCCCGGGAGAGCGCTCATTTGAGGATCTGGGAAAGGGGTAAAAAAGAGGAAAGGCAGTCCCCCGCTCTGCCCCGGCCTTGCTGCCCGAGAAAGGAGGGAGGACTCTGACTCGAGCCCCCTCCTGGCGGGCCGCCCAGCGAGCCGCGGAGCGCGCGGAGCCGGCGGCGCAGGGAGCTGTCCAGTTCAGCACCACCCGGTAATGCAGTAGGTGGGAGCGCCTCCGCCGGGGGCCGAGCCGGCAGGGAGTGGGGGGGGGCGGGCGGGCGGCCCATCCTGCAGCAAGACGCCGGCTCCCTTGTTTCCAGGAGCTTTGCAGATAGGGGGAGGGAAACCCGCCTCGACTCAACGGGAGAAACCCCCTCCCTCCCCCACTTCGCCAACACTACCCCCGCCACCAACAACAATAACCGCCGCTGCTCGTCCTGCCGCCGCCGCCGCCGCCGCGCCTGCCCGCCCTGCCGCTGCCGCCGCCGCCGCTGCCGCTGCCGGGGCACAACCATGGAAGGCGAGACCCCCGTACCTGTTCAGCTGAGATCAAGGGCTTACAGAATACTGGGAAGTCTGGTCTGAAACGAAAGCGCTCGAGACCCCCCAAGGAAGAGAACTGGCGAAGCAAAGGATTTTCATGGCGCAGGCCGCAGAGCCGAGAACGAAGACGGAAGGTTGCATCTCGGCTTTTACAATCTCTAACTGTCTAGGTCCCGACCATGAGAGATTGTGTTGAGAATGCGGCTGTTCCCTGGTTCACTGTGGAAGCCATCTCCAAATTAGCTATCACATATGGAAACTGGAGACCAGAATTTTAGGAAAAGAGATTAAGGCATCTCACTTGGGGGGGGTGGGGGGTGTCTTTTTATTTTTTCCTTTTTTTAAAAAAAATCACTGCAACTGGAACAGTTTCTGATCTCAAAAGGCAAGCCTCTCTTCCCGTGTGATCTTTATAATTTACACTCTTTACGTGAGCTTTCTTACCTCCCTTTTTTTATATCTCTCCATATTCTCTATTCACACATATATCCATTATATTAGTAGTGGAATTATTTTTATTTTTCTGCTTTAGTACTCGCACCTTCACACACACTCTCCCGAGAACCAGAAGTCGGTTGGGTGTTTATATAATGAAGAATTATGGGGCTGTTTGATCGAGGTGTTCAAATGCTTTTAACCACCGTTGGTGCTTTCGCTGCCTTCAGTCTGATGACCATAGCTGTGGGAACCGACTATTGGCTGTACTCCAGAGGGGTTTGCAAGACCAAAAGTGTCAGTGAGAATGAAACCAGCAAAAAGAACGAGGAAGTTATGACCCATTCTGGATTATGGAGAACCTGCTGCCTAGAAGGTATTTGATTTCCCATCTCCTCCCCCTCTCCACCCCACCCCTCCCCTCTCACTCCCCCTCCCCACCCTCCTCCAAATAAGTCCCCTTTCCATTCCTCCATTTTCTTACTTCATTCCTTCCACCACACATCAAGGTTGGTTGGGTTAGTTTCAGAAGAAAGAAAATCAATAAGAAAACCATACTCAACTCTCAAGCCTCTACCACCCTCCCTCCCCCCGAACCTCTTCATTTGAATAATCTATGATATGATGAAAACAACAAGAGATTGTCCTTAAAAGTCCAGTGTGCTCTGCCAGCTTCGGAATCATTAGGATTTGCCTTTTGATGTAGCGTTGCCATCTATGAGGGGGAAAAATAATTGCCTCTCTCAACACTGCCCCTCTTCGTAATGAAGAATTCAAAAATGCTCTTCCTTTCCCCTCCTCTGCCCCTTACTCTCAAAAAGTCCCAGACACAGCATCATCTGCAAATCTCTTACCAAAAAAAATCTGTTGTTTCTAAGAATCCTTATTTGGTTAATCCTAATTATTCCAGGATCTCAAGCTGAGTTCAAGAGCATTTCGTAATGTTTATAAGCCACACATACCGTTCAAGGCGACTGGCTGTGTGTTTCTATGTGTGTTTTAACGTTTACAAAGTCTATAAATACATATGTCTCTCACAGGAAACAAACCCAAGTTCTAATAAACAGCAGTTCACTTGCAGGTTAGGATGAGAACCAATTCACTTTCACGCAGAGTGACATGTCTGTTATCCAGAAGCGAGTAGAGTCAGCATTGCAGCCAGCTGGAGATCAGACATTGTGCAGGAGGCCGGGAGGGAGGAGAGGGCATGGGGAGGTTGAGGGGGGCAGCCAGGGAGCGGTGGGGTGGGGGTGTCAGCTGTTTGCCTTGATCTTGCAGGGTTATTGGGACATGTGTGCCTGTGTGTGTGCTGCGAGCAAAAGGGTCCTCCGGTTTAGCAGGGTACAGATAAAGGCATGTGCTTCCGAGACACGTTAATAAGCACAGGGAAAAAACTCCTGCAGGTCATACAACCTGCAGTTAGCAAGAGATGTGAATCGAGGGAGTGCATCTGAATGGCTCTAGATGTCTGTGTGTACAAGCGATGGTCACCCAGAAAGACATGCACGGAGAGATGCATGTTTCTGTGTGGAGAGGAGGCTCGTGTGTTTTGCTTCTGATGTGAACCAGTACTGGAGGCTGTTTGAGGCAGCGTTAGGAAGCGGGGACTGCAGGATTGTTTTTTAAGCTCAACATGGGATGGTGATGCAGGGAGTTGAAGCCAGGAGATTGGGGTGGTGGGGGGGGGAGAGGGAAACAGACAGTAGAGGGAGAAACTGATGTGGCCCCAGGGTCTAGCCCAAATTGAGCAAAAGCCACTCTTTGGGAAATGGTGATGTGTGGGAAGGAACAACCATTCCATGCCCCCTCCCAACATTCTTGGTGCAAACGGTTGAGTGATGGCTGAACATGTTTTGAATAGCTAAGTGACTTCATTGAACGATGGTCTATTTGACGCATACTGCATTTGGTGCCCTTTCTCAATCCAAACCGCTGCCTGAACATAGTCTGCAGAGGAGCTCTATGCTGAATACTATATGCTCTTCCCCAGCCAGAGAATCAATAGAGGAAAATTAATAGGGACTATTTTAAACACACGCACACACCTCTCAAAAAAAAAAAATGAAGAGCCTTTCAAGCAGCTAGTCATTCACAGTGGAAAGACTTCCATTTAATTAAACATTTATGGCAGACTTTTATTCCAAAAGACAAGAAAAGCAAAGTGAAGGAGGGTTGCTGTAGGGAAATGATCATAGTAGCAATTTGCCTTCCTTGGATTTTAGTTAGATGGATGGAGATAAGCAGTCAGGAGATGAGAGGGAAGACAAGACATTGTTTTAGGAGAAATAGACCCAGAAATGGGTGAGTTGGATAAACATGCTTTATTAGGTTTTATCGGCAAGTGTTAATATTGTGATCTTTCGAACATTTTGGAATTCCCGGAAGGCAAGCGGATGAGTGGCAGCACTGGAGCACTTGCATGTTTTGATAATAGTCTATCTGTTTGGTGTCCACAGCCCCAAATGTGCTGCCTACCCCCCTTAACTTTCTCTCCAAGTGGCACCCCCCAGCATCCCCAAAAGGGTTAGAATTGGGTGATGCACACAGAAGCCAGGGGCCTGGCCCCTCGCCCCATGCAGTGGGGCCTCCGGGTGCTGAAGGGAGGGCCGGTGCAGTCTCCTGCCGGGTGCTTTCCTTTCCACTTGTAGCCACGGCCCACGCAGGGGGGCTAGACACGAGGAGCTCCCGTTCCACCTGGCCTTTCCTTCCCAAAACCTCAGTCGACATGGAGTTTTGCAGGTCCGGGACCCCCTGGGGAAGTGGGCCTCGGTCACTTAGCAAGTGGCTTGAAGATTTTAAGCCACTTTTTGTCAAAGACTGTGCTGATTTCCAAAGATTGTAAGCGAGCTTATTCCGGAAGTTTGGCAGCGAAGGCCCTCGTGGGTTGCCTGTGTGCCGGCTCTTCTGAACATTTAAAACCGGGTCGGCCTTTAGGAAATCAAGTTGTCAGGATTCAGGGGTTTTGTGAAACTGGGCTTTCAAAAAACGATTTCCCCCAACACCTCTTGATTCTGTTTCGTGCCTGTACCCAAGAAGTTATGAACAGACTTCAGAGATCTTCTCTCCAAATGCTGCTGTTGCCTCCAGAGGAAAAACAACCCTTCCTGCTTCTGATCTCTTTGCTTCTCTAGTTTGAAAACTAAGACTTTCTGCCTCCTGAGATGATTTTTTTTTTTTGTTCACTTCTTAACAAGAAAAACACATATATTTCCTGGCTTCTACTGCTGCCTTTGAAATTCATTCATTTGCTGGAGAATGAGAAGGAATGGAGCCACCTGTTAGGGGCAGGAAAGAGGAAGCTTGAGGAAACCATGGTGACCCCCCACCCCCGTGTCTGTGAGCTGGAAACCGAGGCTGGAGTCCACGGCGGGACTGGAGGGGCCAAGGGGGTCTCTGCATGTGCATTTAGGCAGGTAGAGAGTGATGAAAGTTCCTGAACTTTTCAGGAAAGCTGTATTGAGAACCTCCAAGTGGAGAGAGGAATCGGTTCTTTCAGGGAAGAGTTCAATAAAATCTGCAACAGGACACGAGAACAGCTTATTCCAGGAGAGGTGTCTCTGGGTCACTGTTCGGGGGATGAACACTGTGCTGTCACCAAAAGAAATCGTTGTCTCCAGGGGCAGCGAGGATTTCACTCTTTGTGCTTGTTCTCTCCTGGGGCTTCCTCCGCTCTGTCCGGGCTCCAGGTCTCCCCAGGAGGAAGCCCAGCCCGCAGAGGAGGAGCCAGTGGAGCACCGTGGTCGGTCCTTAGCAGAAAGGAGCCATCCCGGCCCCCTCGTTTCTCTCCCTCTCTTATCCCTTCGCATGTTGAGAGGCAGAGCAGAAACTGGCCTCTCTGTCCAGAAGCTTAAGTCCCCGCTGTTGAATTTCTGAGCTCTTTCTCCAGGATGGCTTCTCCTGCCTTCTCTTCCACACTCTGCTGGCTCACGGTGGCTCTGCCATCCATTCTACATCCTGGCTCTCTTTGGGCCAGAAGTGTCTTGACTTTGCTGAACTGTCTTTTCCAACTTCATAAATGCACAGCCTTTGCTCCACCTGTGAGGTGTCTAGTGCCCCACGCCGCTTAGCTGGGGGCCTCAGGTTCTGCAAAAGGAAAACACATTTTTTCTTTCAGGAAAGTCCTCAGTCCTTCCCACTCTTTCCTTGAAGTGTGGATGAACTGAATGTGGAAGTTACTAATGGACGGCCACTCTGCGTGCCTGTGGTACCGTGATTCCCAAGAGAATTTGACTCTCTTTAGGTATTTTGCACACAGTAGGTACATTACCAATGGGTTGGTTCCGAAGTTCTTAAGATTAGTGAAAGTAATGCAAAGTTCTTATAGACACGCAACAATTAAGCGAAAGAGAGAGACAAGGGTGCGAGAAAGTCAGGTGGATTTGTTTGTTCTTCCTGGAACTTCTTTTTTAGAAGAAGAATAATGAGTCATGAATTCATTATGATAAAATAAGAGAATTCAAAAGGAGTCAGTCACTGGGGCTGCACAGTTCGTAATTGGCTAAAGAAAAATTACCAGTGCGCTCAGCCTCTGCAGGGAAGGAAAAAATAACCAGTTAATGCTCTTTCCATTTCTGCCTTTAGAGTGTATCAAAGTCCAATTTGCTCTTCTGTCCACCAGAATCGACGCCTCTGGGGCAGAGAGCAGGAATTAGGCACCGTCCCCACTTAGCTCCCCACAGCCCTCTGTTCTTTACGTTCCCACCCACTTCCCAGGAACTTTCCCCACAGCCTTGGGGTCCGATCGGCAGTTTTCCATAGAGCAGAGGCCAACGTTTCCAGCCATCACCACCCGAGGAGGCAAACCCAACACCTTGACTGAGGAACAAACCCCGAGACTCCAACCCCTCTGCCCCCACCCCCCCAGTCTGTTCACACCACCTGGCCTGCCCCACCCCCTTTATAGGGAGAAGGATGAGGCATGGGTGGGGCGCCGCACACTGCGGCCCCGTGGGCAGAGAGTGGCCCAACCGGAGCTTGAGTTCAGGCCTTCGGTCCACCCTGCAAGCCTGCAGAGGGCACCTGGCACTCACCCGCTTCGTGAGCACTGGCTTCCGCAGGTCTATGAGCCCCGAGCTCCCTCCATTGAGGGCCCAGACTGAGCATGACAGAAGCCTGAGCTCCTACCCACCTGCTCCCCGATTCACCTGCCCTGCCCTTCAGGGGGACAGTTCTTCCTCTGCCCCTCCAGCCCCCTGAAGCTGAGGGAAGGCGACCCCACGGCCAGACCTACCACGAGCCTCTGGGTCTGCCCATTTGTTTCGGAAGTGTCCTCAGTGTGAACCCGTTCATGGATTTTGTGTCCACACATTTGCCAGGAAAGAGTAAATGTGCCGTCCTCTGTAAGTCGCGGTGGCTTCTGTGAAGCTCTGTGGTGGGACGTGGAGTTGAGACAGTTCTATAGTCGCACGGACCTGTGGCCCTGCCGCCTTCAGCGCTATGGTGCTTTGGGGCAAGTTGTTCAACTTCTTCAGCCTCAGTTTCCCTTCCGGTAAAAAGGGAGCATCGTGGCCTTCTCCCGGACCATGTAGTTTCGGGATTAAATGCACGGACGTCTCACCTCTTCTTTTCCGTGAGGCCTCGTCTGAAGTTAGAACCGCGGCTCCTGCCCCTCTTGAGCCCCCCGGCCGTTTTCCTGCGCATGCGCCCCACCTCCAGCACACGCACGGTGCGCTCCGCTGCTGTCTGCCTCCTGCACGCTCAGCTCCCGAGGGCAGGCAGTTAAGACTGTCGTGCCCACTGCTGCAGGCAGCGGGGTGACAGTGTGAGCTCTGGAGAGGAGCCACAGCCTCCGCCCGCCACAGGGGGGCCCAGTAGTGGGGCCCTCAGTTCCTTCGTCCTGCCAAAGGGCTGTTCTGTGAATTGTGCGCACTGAGCTGTGGTGGCGCAAGCAGCATGTTTTTGACATTGCAACAAATACTAAACTCGACACAGAGAAGGGAGTGGGAAGGATGGAGAGAGAGAGAAAGAGAAGAGAGAGGCGGGAGAGGAAGGTTTGACCAGAGGGACTGTAGTAAAGAAAGATAATTTTAAGAGAAAGTGTTTAGAGAGAAAACGAATGCCTGAGAAGAAAATGCTGGGGTGTTGGTGTGCGGGGTGCAGGAGTGGGGTGAAAGCCCTCTCATAGACCCTGCCCATGTTCCCTCCCTCCACATAATCTAAAGAGAGTGTCCCCGGGGTCCTGGGGAGAGCTCTTAGGGGCCTTTGCTTGCTGGTTGGGGTGGGGAGGAGAAAACATATAACCAGACTCTTAATGCAAGAGTTTTTTAATTGTTTGAAATTCAATGATTCCTTTTCACCATAAATAAGTATTTGGGTCAAAAACCCGTATTGAAGTGCCATAGGTACTTTAGTTTCCAGGTTAGTTTTTCGCCGAAGATTAGGCAATTCCTTTACTTGTTCATTTTTATTGGTTCATAGCCAAATGAAAATGTGTTAAATCTTTGATGAGCCAGTTACCAAGTGCTGGGCTGGGGGTTGGCATCACAATGGAAAGTAGCTTCCTTTAGGGTCATTGGCCTCGGGGTCCTCTCACCCACTGGGGGAGATGGACCCTGCTTTGGTGGAGGGGAGATGTGGGCGTGTAAATACAACTGTGATAAGTACTTTCAAGGGGAGTCACAGAGGACTGTGTGTTTATAATATTGAGATTGTATCTAATCTGAGAAGGTTTCCCTGAAGAACTGAGATGGGAATGGATATCAGGAGGATGAGTAGGAGTTAACTGGGTGAAGAGAGGAAGAAAGAACATTCCAGAAGGGAGGACAGCAGGTGCACAGATCAGTGAGGAAGACAGACTGGGAGAGCCGGGGTGGCTGGAGAGCGGAGATGGCTGTGGCGGGGGTGGGGATGGGGGTAGCGTGGGGCGAGGGAGGTGACACTGGATGGTGTGGGAGGAAGATGCAGAAGTAGTTAGGACCCAAAGGTGTGGGGCCTTAAGTCTTGTTAAAGAGCTTTGCTCTTCGACTTGTCTATCTGCTTTTACACCGTGTGACCTTGAGCCAGTTAATCCACTCTCTGTGCTGCATTTGCACCAGGTGATAATGCCTGCCCCTGAAGTTATGGGGATCCAGCACTCGTCCTCACTCCTCCGTTATGCTCCTCCCACCCCCACCCAGGTCTGATTGTGGTGGTCTCTTTGCCCTCAAAGCTCCCTATGGCAGTGCAGGGAAGAGAGGACAGAGATGGATTCAACTCCAATCAGCAAAATTCAAACTACCCTTAGTGGAGGTAGTGATGGTAGGTGAGCGCCCACACAGGGCAGCAGGGGTGAACGGGCCCCCACCCTGCACCTAGGGCGCTCCAGGTGAGTCCCAGCAGAGAACCTCAATAACGGCAGCTTACAACTTCCCTTCACCCAAGACACTGGCATCACCCCTTGCTACCTGTCCTGCCACCTCCTGCAGATTCAGAGATCCCGGCATGACTTACAAGCAGTTAAGATCATTGAGGATTTGAGCTGGAATTTGAGTGAATTCAGTTCTAAGCACCAGACTTCTAGAAAAGAGGAATGAGAACAGAGAGATGTTAACTGTGCTCTCCAGTGCCACGAAACGCTTGTCGACCCTTGTGGGATTTGGGGGAGCAGCTATGGCCTCCCAGCCTCCCAGTGCTATCTCCTGGGTAGATAAAGTTAGCTGGAGGAGTTCATGCTCCCAGGTCCATCTTTCCTCAATTCTGAGACACCATCAATTATAAAATGAACTATCTACTCAAACAGCTTTCAGAGGAGGGGAAAGCAAATTAAATGTGCACATCCATCAATCATAAAACACACTCCAATTTCAGAAAACGTGAAATTTAAAATATGTGCCTTAGAATTAAGGAAGATGGTAAGCTGTCTTCCCAGCAGAGAGAAATGCATTCAGGGTGCTAAGAGCACCCAAGGGAGTCCTCTCGAGTGCAGCCGGCGCCCACCCCCTGGCTCTGGAGGCAGTGGTGGGGAGAAGAATGTGATGTTCCCAGCATCTTTCCTGACTAGGGAAGGAGGGACTGTGGATCTCGCTGAGCAGCTGTGCGGGAGCACAAAGCAGGCACCGTGGGAGAGGCCAGGATGGGGTCAAAGGTCGCCTTTCTGCCCTTGCCGAGCTGCTGGCCTAGACGAGAAGACACGCCAGCGAACAGTGATAGCAGCATGGCGTGACAGAAAAACGAGGGATTCGGGCTGGGGAGGAGGGGACTCCGAGGAAGCCCAAGCGTGAGCCAGCAGGGAGTTCAGACAGAAGGAACAGTGTGTACAGACACACAGACCCAAGTGGCCGCACCAGCCTCCAGCGTGGCTGGAAGGTAGAAGCAAGGGGAGGGGGTGAGGCTGGGAGGCAGCAAGCTGGGACCCCAAAGGGACAGAAATGCACGCAGAACCGTAGATGTTTCCATGTGGAAGGAAAGCGAGGCCCAGAGAGCCACGGAAGGCTAAGACGGGCGCATTTTGGAAATCTCTGGTTGTCAAGGGGTCAGAGGGAGCGGGTGGGGTTCTCTGGCAAGTGGGAGGCCCCAGCTGGCTGTTCCAGTGAGCAGGTGTCTTGCACGAAGTTCATTGGAGTAAAGAAAGAGTGGAGGGGAGAGGGGTAAAGAGCAAAAACACTGTCCAGGAGAGACACACCCAGACCCTCTTCTCCTCCCCGCTCCGAGCTAACAAGCCTCCAGCGAGAACACCCTGTGTGCTGCGCCCCGGGCTACCAAGACGCAGATGTGTCTGCTCAGATGTCTCCTTTTCAGGGATCCTTTCCCGCCCCCCTCTGTAATGTAGCCCCCTTGTCCTGTCACCCTTCTTTACTTCCTTCTTTAACAGTTTGGTTTTTTAGCATCAGCTTCTTTAAGGTCTGTGGCCCCTGTGGGACTATACGGTCACCTCTTTGCGGCCTCTTTGGGGCTCTGTCTGCCCTGGCACAGGAGACCCCCAGGAGCTCCCCACTTAGCAGAGGGCACTTTTAAACAATCCTCCAGCATCCTCCTGCCCAGTCTTCTTTCCCAGGCTTGGGGTACCACATTCTGAAAGACATTTGAGAACGGGCAACTGTTTCCCTTGCACCCCACAACCTGCGAGGCCTCTGGGGGGGTCTCCTGAGCCAGAACTTTGCGCAAAGCTTCAGAAGCTGACAAGCTGCTGCTGGCCTGCTCCTCTGCAGCAGCCTTTCAGTCCAACCCTGTTACTTATCGCCTGCCCCAGGTACTGGCTTAGCAGCCCGCCTTGCCTCTGAGAGCCACTACCTCTGTCCTCATAGACACTCTGTTTCTTCACTCGTCCTTGAACTTCCTTGACCTTGGGTAGTCTTCCAGCTGCTAACAAGAATGTCCAGGATTAGGTGTGCGAGTCCAGGGGCGTAGCTGCTGTGGCCTCATTGTATGGGGGGGTCAGCACCTTGTTTCTGCTTCGCCATCCACCATGAACTCATGGGCACCCCGGGGCCTGCCGCCCTCTGACCTCGCCTCTGGAGCTTTCCCCTCACCTGCCCTTTCTTGCCCCAGAACTTTCTTTACCCAATTTGCCCCATCGCTCTTCCCTCCATTTCCTCTGCACCGAGGGCCATTCTCTCTTTTCTGCCCACTCCCCTCCCACGCTCCTGGGTCTCTGCCCACACCTCACTTTTATGCTTCTTAGATTTTCCCTGAGGTTGAGAACTCTCTCCCCATCTTTCTTCCAATGTATTCTACAAAGAAGGTGACCCTGCAAAACGACGTTCTGGCATCACTTCAACACCAGTAATAACCATAGCAATAATAATAACAATAATAATAATAATAATAATGGCAGTTAATCATTCAGTGAATGTGTCCTTTGCATTAAGCACTGCTTTACATGCTTTCGAGAAATTAGCTCTTATGTAATCTTCACAGTTTCGAGGGTATATGCCTTGATACCCACTATCTCCATCTTAAAAGACTCAGAGCAGTTAAGTAACTTGTCCAAGGTCACACAGCAAGTGACAGAGCTGGGGTTCCAACCCCAAAACCTGTGCACAGCCTTCCATTACATTAACTACTATATTTACAGTTTTCCCTGACCTCCAAAACTGTGAATACATCTCCTTGGGAAGCTGAGAGCAAGGTTAAGCAGGAATTTGCTGTTTGTTCTCCAACTGCAATGAAGTCTTCACAAGTTGGAAGTTTAAGTCAGGATATGCTCCTTAAACAGGGTAGAGTGAGGGAAAGTGGCAGGGGCTGCCCGTTTCTTACTGCTTTGAAAATAGAGGGGTGCCTCCAAGTGTAAAGCTAGCACCCTCCCTACAGTTCGTCGGGGAAGATGGGGTGACCACAGACATTCCCTCTTCCCTGGCCATTTGCAACCACATTTCCCTTGTCTGCAGGAACCAGCTAAGTTGTCACAATACCCAGCACCCCTCCTCCTCTAGCGGGGCACCCTCCAGCCTCTCTGCAGCTCTCTCCCTTTTTGTCTCCTCCCCCAGGCCCCAGTTCTCTGTTTGCTTCTTCAACAGTGTGCTCGGTTACCACCGCAAGTGCCGGGTGCCATGCTAGGCTCTGGGCCTCCTACGGTGAATGGACACAGTCCCTGCCCTCAAGTGGCTTATGCTCTAGTTGGGATACAGGGACACAGCAAGCACACATGGGGTGGAGACTGCTTCAGGGAGAGGTGAGAGCACAGGGGTGGGCAGGGGGCCTCCCAGTGTCCCCTGTTGCTGGAGAGCCGGGTGGGGGAGGCAAGTTGGGGGAGATATGAGCCCCAATGAGACATTAGCCCCATAGCATGAAGGGCGTCACTCTGTGTGGAGAGGCCAGGAAGGAGGAGACTTTTGAGAAGGGAATGGCGTGCACCGGAGAAGGATGGCTCAGGAAGTCCTGCAAAGTAGAGGTGGGAGGGAGAGGCGGACAGAGTAGGGAGTCCAGGGAGGAGGCGAGTGCAGAGGCTGGCACGTGAAGAGGCAGCTGACCTAGGGCAGGAGACGCGGTACCTGGGGACTATCTAGCGTCCAGCAGACGTGACAGTGAGTGGCTTTCACAGAGACAGAGCGACCGGAGGAAATTTGCACTTCCCAGCCTTCAATGTGAATAGAATGATTCTACACCTATGTTCTCAGGGCCTAGCCCAGTGTCTGGCACACAGTAGGTGTTCAGTTAGTGTTTGTTGAGTGAATGAATGTTTTTTAAAAGCTTTGCATCCAAGAGGATGATGCATGTTTAATTCAGATGTTCTCTGGTCTCATTATCAGGGAAACAGGCTTTATGTTCTAGCTGCGTCTGGAGTTCATGTCAGCTCTGGCATCCAACGGCCCAGGTTCAAATCCTACCTGATCTCTTACCACTGTGTGACCTTGGACTTCCGCCTCCGAGGCACTAGTCTCATGTGTAAAATGAGGGGAATTGTGTCTCACTGTGAGCTGGTTGTGGCATTTGAGTGTGGTGCTTCTTGTCGATTGTGTCGCAAGGCACAGGTGGTGGCAGGTGGCTCCGCCGTGCCAGGTGTGTCCTGATCACAGCATGCTTATTATGGGTTGTACTCGCAGCTACAGACAGTGGCCTGCAAGTGACTTGTGTTTGGCCTTCAACTTGTTCTACAAATTTAAAACTTTCCTATAAAGATCCCCATTTGGGGCTTCCCTTGGGATAAGCAACAACAGCTATTTGTAACCCTGGGCCATGCAATCCCCGCTTGGAAACAATCTGCAGGAGCCAGGCAGCAAGCAACTCTCCCTTGATATGTGGCGAGTGCTCAGCAGTTCCCCAAAGTCCCCGCTGCTTCCCCAGCAAGCCAGCAAGCAGGTGAGCGTGGTTGCAGCGCCCCTCGGCCTTCATCTGGCCTCTGTGGGCGTCTGAGTTTGCAAACGCGCCTCTATGCCAATGGCAAATTGCAGCAGTATCTTTGTGTTCCAGGGTGAAAACGTAAGCAAACCACCAGCAGCCCAGGCAGGGCACAGCAGCTCAGAGAGACGCTGGCTAAAGCCAAGCCTCTGTAAGCCTGCGTGTACGTCCCGGCCGGCATGCTGGGGAGGCTGTCCCCGGCCCCGCCTCTTGCAGGGCATCTTGGGGTCTTTTTTTTTATTTATTTTATTTATTTTTTTATTTTTATTTATACATACAAGCTGGGGTACAGGCCAGAGGCGTGGGGCGGCGAGAGGGTTCACCAGAGACAGAGCGGGTAGCAGAACAGGCAGATCAGAAATACACTGCTGAGGGGAGCAGCGGGCGAGGCAGGAGAGGTCTGCCGCACCATGTGGGATTCTCCCCGGCCGGGCATCGAACTCGCGTCGCCGCTGCCGACAGCTCCACAGCTCAGCGCTTAACCGCTGCGCCACCAGGGAGGCCCCCATCTTGGGGTCTTGAAAGCATGATGCCTTCAGAGACTCTTGCCCCGTGTGTGCCCCTCACGGCTTCTCTTGCAGAGGCTGACATTTTCTGACCTCAACCCCAGCTCGGGAAGTGTGCCCTGCTGTGCAGACCACGTGGTATGCTTTACTCAATAACCACATGGCCGGCACCAGGGAGGCAGCCCTGGCAGAGAGGGGGCGAGGAGCTGGGGGGCTGCTGGGCCAGAGGAGACACTCCAATTTTCCTTTTTACCTTGAAAACATGACAGCAAAGAGGCAACTTTCAGGAGTTTTCTGGGTCGGCAAAAATTGCCCAGCAATGGCTCAGGAAGGACATAACCTTCCAGGCAGGTCGTTGGGCTGGGAGGATGGTCAGAGCAGATCTGTTGTGATTATATTTGAATGATTGACAGAAGTCAAGCTCCAGGGTAGCTCCTGGGGCATAGAAACAGGTCAGTTGTCGGGGGAGGGGAGGGCAGTGCCCCAATCGCCCCAGCTGACCTTGCCCATCCTCCTCTCTGGACCATCTCCTTTTCCTTGTCACACCCCAGCTTCTCTGAACCTGTTTGCTTGTCTACTATGAGGAGTATTTCTCTTCCGACCAGAATCGAAGCTCTGTGAGGCAGGGTCTTGTTTATCTTAGTATCTTAATGATCCCAGAATGGAGAGCAGTACCTGGCACATAGTAGGGGCCTAGCAACTATTTGTGGGATGACAGAAGCCATGAGCCTGCTCTGAAGGGGGTCAGACCTAGAAGAGACAGGTGTGCACAGGCGCTGTAACAGTGAGTTCAGGTTCTGATAAAAGCATTTGCAAGAGCCATACCAAGGAGCAGCTCTATATAGGGAGGTTAGAAAAAGGATCTTAAGGACATGCCCTATGCAGTGGGTTTTGGAGTATGAATAGGAGTTTGCCAAGTAAAAGAAAAGAGAAAGGCCCAAAGCAGATGTTGGAAATGAAATCACCTAAGACTGTACCCCAAAAGGGTGAGGTCAAGGAGGGAGCAGAGCACTACTGGGTCTAGGGGAGCTCTCCTCAGACTTCCATGTTCTAGTTGCAAACATGCACAGCTCAAATTCACTATGGATTCAGGCAGACGGATAAAAGAGAATCCCGAAGCCCTCGGTGTATTTTTCAGGCTTTGATGCTGTCTCAAGGACCAGGCATATAGGCACACCAGGGAGCGAAGCCGACATGCAAGGAGGGAGGCACCAATCAGGCAGGGGGTGGGGCTGGGAGGTAGGCAGGCAACGGAGCCCCCCACGAATCTTTACTCTTTCTCTAGTCTCTCTCTCTGGCGTTCTCTCGTGGTCTTGCCTTTTCTGTAGCCACACCACTTGTCCTCTCGTAGCAGTCCTCAGCCTGCTCGGGTGTGCACACTTACGCATGCCCACACCCTACTCTGGGTGGCCACCATCAGGTGTACGTGGCCCACACCCACAGCCCCAAGCGCCTTCTGCATCAAAGCAGCAAGGCCACAGGTGATCGCCACAGAGGCTCGTGGAGTAAACAGCCTGAAGCTCAAGAAACACAGGTGCCAGGAGCCAGCTGTGATGCAGGAGCCAGCTCCCAGGTTAGGTTCGTGACGCAGGTCTGGGGACCAGACTTTGAGGAGGCTGCAGAGTATGGCCAGGGGGCTCCCCTGTGTGTAGATCTAAATTCTCCCTTGACCCCCAGCAGGCTGAGCGTGTTCTCTCACCCCTGAGACGAGGATTAAGATCTTCCTCCCAGGCACTGGATAAATCCAGAGGGCAAGGATCAGCTATCGCTGTGGCCGAGCCCCCCCTTACCCACAGTCAATCGTCGTCCAGAGTCATCCCCTACAATAAGAGATTTTGAGGCAGTGACCATAGTCACATCATTTTAATGACAGTTCATTGTTAGTTATCATCTATTTTATTATTTGTTATCATTGTTAATCTCCTGGTGTGCCTAATTTACAAATTAAGCTATCTCACGCATTTGTACGTGTAGGAAAAACATCGTATAAGTACGTCTGGAACAATCTGTGGTTTCAGGCATCCTCAGAGGGTCTTGGACTGCATCCCTCATGACTAAGGGGGGCTGCTGTAATTCAGCCCTGAGCACCCCATTTCAGTATGTTTCACATTGGCCACAGACAAGAGGGGTGTGAGGCAGGGGTGTGGCTCGAGGCCTTCCCCTGCCCCCCCACCCCGTGTCTTGGGCCTTGTCCCAGGGACCACACACAGGCCGCCTTCCTGAAGCCACTCGCCTCTATGATGTGGGGCTGTCCCGATTCTCAGTGCACCAACAGGCAGCACATTCATTTCCTGTTGCCGCTGGGACAAATCAGCACAGACCTGATGGCTCTAAACAACATATATTAGGGGCGATGGTGATTACTTGGAGCCCACCTGAACAATCCAGGCTCCCTCCCTATCTTGATGTAGGCACATGAGCTGACTTAATCCCATCTGTACCCTTCATCCCCCGGGCCGTGCCCTGGGCCACAGCCACAAGTGGCAGGAATTGGGGTGTGATTTCTCTGGAGGCACCATTCTGCCAGGTGCAGGGAACGAGTGCATGTGGAACTCCCCTAATGTCACAGCTCCAGAACAATATACTTGGAAGGTATCTCAGCACTTGTTTCAGGAAGGATAAGATCTGACTACAAGACAGAAAGTTTTCTCTCTCCCGACTCATCCAGTCTAGAGACACAAATACAAGGCAGGGCCGTGGCCCCTCATGCTGATCAGCACTATGGGCTGTGCCGCCTTTGACCTCACAGTACAGCATAACTGCCAGAGCTCCAGCCCTTGCCTCCCCCTTCCAGGCATCAAGGGTGTGGAGGAGAACACAAAGACACAAGGGCAAAGGGCTCCATCACCTGCTTCTGAAGACGGTATCACACATGTTTGCTTTGGCAGAAGCTTGTCATGAGACCCCACATTAACTATAAGTCTGGAAAATGTAATCTTTAGTCCAGGTTATCACCTGCCCTAGTTCTATTTCCTGTTGCTATGGGAAAAGGAAGCAGGAAGGCAACTAAGACCATTTCTTAGGGAGCCCATGCAGTCTAGACCCTCCCCGCCTTGTCACTGAAGAGCTTGCCCGGCCACGGAGGCAGGAGCAGCCATGCTGGGACTAGAACCCACGCGCCCCAGGCCTGGGCCAGCTCTCAGCACAGAGCCCCCCACACCTAGCGCAGTGCCCGGCACCCAGTAGGACATCAGTAAACCCTGTGCCACTGAAGGAGCCCGGCCAGCCCACCACACCCAGGCTCTCCCCACCCGGGCCACAGCTCTGCTGCTGCCTCCTTAGGGTGACAAAGTCCCCACCTTTGGGAGACAGAGGCAGTCGCACTTCTGGGGTGAATCTGGGCCCCTCTAGCTGTCCCCCAAAGCCACAGGGCAGGACGGCAGGGTTGAGAGAGCACGGAAACAGCCCAAGGAACAGAGACTTTCCTCTTCCAGGTTTGCTCTAGGACAGCAGGTTTCTACCTGGGTGGCTGAGGCAGGAAGCTGTTCCTCCTGTCGTGCCTCTTTGCTGTGTGATGAGCGGGACGGGGCTGCTCAAAGCAGAGCCAGTGTCCCCACTGCTGCGAAGGTTGTACCAGCCAGCCAGGGTTGCTGCCGGGGCCACCTCCAGTGTGCACGGTGACCTTATTATCCTTTCTGGTGCTTCTGCTTTCAAATCCTTGTCCCCTCCACCCAAGGCCCTGAGACTGGCCAGTGTCAGATCTGCCATGGCCCCACTGCCCGGTCAGGACCCTGGCACAGTATGGGCACCTGCCCCATGAGAGGGGAGTTCGCCAGTTGACCAGAATGTGGGAGTTGAGGTAGCACTGGCATGGGGTGGGCACTGAGCAAAAAAAAAATGGAAGTAAGGAAGCAAAAGAGGAAAGGAAGAAAGGATGGAAGGGCAATGGGGGAGGGGAGCTGGTCTGTGCCAGGCAGGCAGGGAAGCAGCAGGCTCTCCCCACACGGGCGCGCCCCTCCCCTGAGGCTGGGGTTCACTGGAGAACACAAGCGCCTGGCCTGAAAGTTCTGTTTCAAAGGGCCTCCCTCCAGCTCGAGAACATTGTGTCTCTCGGGCTTCCCAAGGGCTTCAGCAGCCACCGCACCTACGGGGGTTACAGGGACGGGGCCAGAGGCAAAGGGGGTGGGGTGGCAGATGTGGGGGGCAGCCAGGCAGGAGAGGGAAACCGCCCCAGCCCCGTGTCTAAGTCGGTGGCTTCTCAAGCCCCGGGAGAGCAGAAGACAGGCTGGGAGAGGGAGAGACAGGCAGGAGCTCGGCGTAATGAGGTTAGCAGGGGGAGGGCGGAGAGCAAAGCGAGCACAGGCTGGGCAGAGGCCACCAGAGAGAGGGAAGACGCCCGGGCGTAGGGCCGGCCCCTCTCGGAGCAGCTGGGACGCTGGAGCCAGAGGGTCCCTGACAGTTGGTCAAAGCGAGGAGAATTCACAGCAGAATCAGAGAGGGGCCTGCCTTCCACCCAGCTAGGGAGTAGCACCCCCTTCCAGCCTCTGAAACACTGCCGAAGAAGACCTTGCTGGGGTCCCGAGAACTAGTGGGCCGGGGCTCAGTCTGTGGACTGAGCGATGAAGCCACAGGCCCACGGCAGGACTCAGGCTAAAGTTACAGGCCAGACAACAGAGCAGCCCAGGACCATAGATTTTCCCTGGAACCCAACCACTTCCTGGCCTAGTTTCTTCCCCGGATTGATTAGGCAACATGATCCTGTGTCAGCCGGGCATCAGCCTGGCCTGGGTTTGGATCCCCAAGAGCTCTGCGCCCCCAGGCAGGCAGGGGCTTCATCTGGCAGATCACCCCTTTTCTGTCTGCCTCAGGAAACAGGAAGCCTGGTGCCCCTCACCTGTGGGTTCTAAGAGTTAATCTGTGTAAAGGATCCGCACACAGAGTGGTGTCTGAAAAGACGCTTGGTGGTGGTGTTTTAAATCAAGATTTCCCACCCTTCAGTCATTCAAGTACAGCCTTCATTATTTTTACTATAGCCAGGTACCTCCGCTACCGCTGCAAATCCAACACTTATCTTTAAACTGGACCCTTTTTAGCCTCACCCTCATCCTATCCGAGGGATCTCAGGTTTAATGCACAAGTTAAGTTCCTGACGCACATTAGAAACACTCAGAGCTATTTAAATGTTCATCCCTATTCCAACTAAACGCACCCCCAGACCACAAGAGCCCAGCGCGCTTTGCAAAAAGCACCATTCTGACCAATAACCATCACCAGGCTTGAAAGAGACAGAGCGTGGTGTCGCTCCATCCCTATTACTCATCAGCTTTCTTCTTTAAGTGATAAAAGGGGCACTGGGTTGACAAGTGAGAGGAAGGGCAGAGGCCAATCCACAGAAATTACTTGGACTCCGGGAGCTTTGCAGCAGCTTCAGCAGCACTCGGCTCTTTGCAGCTGTTTGACCCCATCTCCCATCTAGAAAGTACAGCGGTGTGGACGGCAGCCGAGAGGTGAAGGTCTCGAGCTGCCTCCCCTGGCCTGAGCTGGAGGGTTCACCCCCTCCCAAGAGCACAGGGCCAGGGTTAGGTCCCTGCTCTGTATCCTTCAAGGTGAAGGAAGTCTTTCTCCACCCTGGAGTCTCTGCACTGCAGAGGGATTTGCCCCTCGTGCCAAGAGGAACTTGCTTGGAAGAAGCTGTGAGATTTCTCAGTAATGATTGCTTCCCGGCGGAGGGGTGAGGGGAGAAGTCAGCCTTGTGATAATTGGAATGACTGTCTTATAGGACCGTAGTGACAGCAAGGATTTGGGGGACTAAAAGAAGTCTCCAGAATCATGAGACACAAACCCAAGAGACTCAAGGGTTAGGAACAGGGGCCGGGAGAGAGGACCATTGCTGCCTCCTCCCTGCCTTTGTGACTCAGCCATTTCATTGCAGGGGCTTCGCACACCTGCCCATAAAATGAGGTCCTAACTGGAAGCCTCGAACCTCCCCACAGCGTGTTTATGGGGAAGATCCAGCACTGTCTCGTTAGAGGCTGGACTGCTGAGAAGAGACAGTTATTTCTTAAACAGTGGAATGAACCAACACATTATTAAAGTTATAAACTAATTTCTGGGTATGAACGTGGGGGCCTGGAAATAAATCACAGCGTCTGTGCAGCTATGAACGGAGAGGCCAGGAAGGAAATACGGGGTGCCTTCGCGGAAGAGCTGATGCCGTGTGCTCCCCTTGGAGGGGCTGGCTATGGTGAACTAGTTGGCTCTGAGGGCCCCCTTTGGGATGGCAGGCGTGGGGGAAGTAAGCGTTCTTGCAGTGGAGCTGATGGGATTTTAATAGCCAGACAGATGGCCTGAAAAAAATGGGAAGACTTTTTTTCAAATGAGGGAAAACACTTCCATCGCTTCTCTTCAATGAAAACAAAGTGAGAACCCTCCATGGCGGGAAGATTTATCACCATTATTAGGATTGTCAGTTTGGAGGTCTTCGTCTTAATAACTCCATGATGGAGCATCCATAAAAACTAGGGTAGTATTTTCAAACAAATGAGAGGGTGTAACTTTCAAGGCAATTGTTATTATTTGGGCTTCACTGGATTTCACAAGTTCATAATGCTCCCCAATAGTTGTGTGGCTTATTTACACAATCAGATGCTTTATCACTTACTGGATTTTTCTAGTGGCCATCCCCTTAAAAATTTCAGATTGTGTACACTGCTGAGGGGAGCAGCGGGGAGACAGGAGAGCCACCCCCAACAGCCAGCACGTCTCAAAATCTGAATCCCAAAACCTGGGGAGAAAGGAAGTACAAAGAAAAGGTCTTCGAAAAGAAAGAGGCTAGAGCGGGAAGGAAGAGAAGAAATGTCAGTTCCGCATCCTCTTAGGGACCCAGAGTCTTCAGGACAATGTGCAGAATCTGTTCCAGGATCCACAAGTGGCAGGGCAGGAAGAGGAACAGCCGAGAGGTGAACGTGCCCGAGCAGCTAGCGCGTGTGGAGGCGGGAGTCAGTGGGGTTCAGGACCCCCTCGCTCCACCTTCACTCCTCCATGGGGCCTCAACCCTGCAGCTCCTTTTTCAAGTTTCAGGCAAGCGGTGGGAACCACTCCCCACCCAGGCGGCGGCGGCTGCGCGCCTTGGGCTTCCTCGTTGCCCTCCTGCAGACAGCAAAGCGGTGACACATCCACACGGGAATGCCAGAGTGCCCTCTGGTGTGCCCTGTCACACTTCCCTGGTTCAATGAGCAGTCTCCGAATGGCTGAGCACGTAGAGACAAGCCAGCGGCAAGGGAGCACGGAGCCCCAAGAGTGAGCAGTCTCTGGCCACAGCAGAATAGACACCGCAGGGGCGAGGGAGGGATAGTCCACAGGGAAGAACGTGCACGCGCGTGCGTGCACTGGCCGGGGCCGGAGGCGCTGGAGCCGCTCGCTGCGCAGACCTTGGCTCCTTCCTGCCCCACAGCACTGCCTGCAGGGAAGTGATTCCCACGGCACGGATGAGAGAACAAAGGCCAAAAAGTTTGATGGTTTTTTTCAGATTAGTCACTGGTGCCATTGGGTTTTAGACCATAGTCCGCCCATGGACTCCAAATATGAATGGTTCATTTTACTTCAGCATCAGAACCATAAATTTTGATGAGCCAGAAGGAAAGGATGGGATTGATTAGGAATGTGGCCCCAAAAGAGAGCGCAAAGGCGGCTGCCTACGAAACTGTGGGTATTTCCCTCTCCCCGCTAAAAGCTGGCACTCAGATTCCATTCAAGAGCGTCACCCTGCCGCTGACAAGGTGCATGTCCCAGAGCTAAAACTCCAGGTACCGACCAAAGGTCAGATGTACTGACAGCTCCTTTGCAGAAACTTAACTCCGAATAAAGAGATGGACTCTTTTTTCCACAAAAAGATAAAATAATTTAGTTGCTCTTCAGCATGCTGTTTCCAAATGGAAAGGTCTGGGCTCTCTCTGAGGGCACTTGAAAGCGTGCTCTAAGGTGCCACATCAATTACCTGACGCTCTGAGCTGCAGGCCAATTGCAAGTGAGAGGGGAGGGACAAAGGAAAAAAGAAGGAATCAGAAATGCAACTAAATGTAGAAACGAAGTGGGGGGTGAGGGGGTGGATGGATGGGTGGATGGATGGATGGATGGATGGAGAGATAAAGAGATGGATAGCACATGTTTTGTTTTGTTTTTAAAGATTTATTTATTTATGTATACAAGCTGCAGTGCAGGCCAGAGGTGTGGAGGGAGGGGTAAGAGGATTCATCAGAGACAGAGTGGGGAGCAGAACAGGTGGAGTGACTGAAATACACTGCTGAGGGGAGCAGCGGGGAGACAGGAGAGGTCTGCTGCGCCATGTGGGTCAGTTCCCTGGACAGGGATCGAACTGGTGCTGCAGTGGCTCTGGATAGCTTCATAGTGCTGCGACTTAACCCATTGCGCCACCAGGGAGGCCCGGAGAGTAGATCTTGAGCTTCTAACTCACTCACAAAGAAAACATAAAATTTCTTGAAAATAACAAAAGGTAGGGCATGATTTTTCTACTTTTCTCTTCTTCTGCATGAGGATAACTTTGTAAGTAAAGAGGTTGCCAGGAGAAAAGAATTAAGAAGGGACAGGCCAGGATCAGGGTGATGGTGGTATGGTGGTGATACCAGGAAGTGGGGAGGGGTGCTGGTGGTGTTGGCAACAGTGAAGGCGGGAAGGGGGTGAAGAAGGTGGGGTGACACTGGCAGGGGTTATCATCGTCACCATAATGAGCATTTGAAATATTCTTCTTAGAATCCGAAGCCTTTTTGCATTATTCATTTTAGAAAACCTTTCACCATAGGTTGGATTTTTTTCAAAACAATTCTTCCTAACCTCAGTTTCCCCCTGACTGTTCTCTCAACTTGGTCAAGTTCAGACAAAAGGGAGGACAGCTATGCTTCTGTCTCTACAAACACAAGTGGACAGTCATGGGGGAGGAGTGGACAGTTATGGAAATCAGCGTGAAGTTGCCAAGCCCCACTCCAAGATCATTCACCCCGATCAGCCCCCAAAATCGATACTACACCATGCCCTTGTCACCGGATAACTGCTTAGCAGCTTTTATGAAATAAATGATTTTGATCTGGTTCCTAGTGGATAAATAAAAATCATTTGTGATAATTGAAACATATTTACTTTTTAATTAGGAAGCAGCTGAAAATGAGGAGCCCATGGAGAGTCATCTCAGATAACCTCTTAAGGGAGCCAGAGAGAGGGGGCTTCAGCAGACAGTGGGTCTGCTCTTTTCCACGTTTTCCCATAAAAGACTTTAGCCTCAACTGTCAGTCCACTGTATTTCACCAGAATTAATCACACATCATTTTTTTTAAAGAAAATTCAAAATACTGACGGATATGCTGCCAATGAAATGATTTCTTTAAAAATAACCTAATAACTGAATATCAGATTAAGACATGGGCAGCTGTGCCGTTTCCTCTGGCCATGCCAGGTGCTGCAATAATTGCCTGCTCTGGGTTGCGCTGCGAACTTTAATTGGGAATGTTGGCGGTGACGGAGAGCTGGACATCCCAGCCTGGACA
>PVIJ01002824.1:47370-149842 GCA_004024925.1 Scalopus aquaticus
GGGGAACAGGTGTGAGTGACTCGCATGGAGGTGGAAATGAGGTCAGGTCTGTAGTGTGGGGAGGTGTAGGGGGAATGTCATCGCATGTGCATGGGGAAGGATGGTGGCAAATTGGGTCACGTCTTTGTGGAAATGATGAGAGAATTGGGTCAGAACTGTGGGGGAGAAGGCTCGAGAATTGGGTCGAGTCTTTGGATAGAAGGGGGAATTGGGTCAAATGTGATCGCGCGTGGAAGAGGGTAGTAGAAGGTGATAAAATGGGCTGGTTCTCTAAGATCGGGAGGGGAGAGGAATTTGGAATCAGCTTTGATCCACAAAGGTTAGAAAGTGACCTGAGGTTTGGTCCTTTCCTTCCAATTCCATTGACTTCTGTTAGACAAAGCAAGGTTCTCCCACCCCTACCCCAGATCGTGGGCCATAAACTCCACCAGGGCAGGGAGTAATTCACACTGCAACACTTTGCAAGCCAGCCCAGATTGGCATTTGGGGAGGTGACAAGTCCACGACGTGAGGAGCCTCATTTTACAGGGTGATCCATCGCCCCCACTCCGGGGTCCAGCTGGTCCAGAGCGTCAACAGCACCTCACTCTTCTTTCCAACATCTGGCCACACAGCATAACCACAGCATGAGCTGGGGCCTCCAGAGACATTTTGTAAATAAAAACTGAGTAGTAAGTTTACTTGTGTGACCTCCAAGCTAGCTTTGTTCAAATCCATGCAATTGGGGGACTGTCAAACCACAGCAAGACTCAAAATTGCTCTCAAAAGGAAGGTGCTTTTATTAGTCTACTGAACTCTCATTGGCTGCTTGGTGGATTAGAACTATTCTCAAGTTGTGTGCAAAACTAGACATACAATTCACACGCCCTCTGCTGTGACTACACAAAAAATGAGTGAAATCCACCAAAGTTGGTGGCGATCTGACACTCACAGGTCACACAGGCCAGCAATGGTTTTCTGGTAACGTCAGCTTCATTTATGCCCGTATGAGCTAGGTAGGGTTTCTCGCAAAGTCCTGTGACCCACTCGCTGCATCCTCTTGGGGTCCCCCAGTATGGAGTCATAATGAAGCTGCTAGGTCTACGGTTTAGTCTCTTCTGAGAATCCCTCCGCTTGATACAGACCACAGCTGAATGAGATAAGCCCCTAATAGGCTTCTGTGGCATGTGGACCCTCTGCCATCCCAGAAGGGGATGTGCATGTGGGTAGTACAGTGGGGGGAGGCCTTAACACTTTGTGTGCCGGTGCCCTTTAAATTTACCAGCCCTTGGGGCCAGCCATTTTCTGTGCCACCGCATGAATGGTATAAGCATTCAATAAAACACACACAACTCCTGAACTACTGGATACTAAAAAAACTGTAATATCTCTCATAAAACACCTTACACTTTCACCAAAACAATGTGTAAAGCTTCTAGACTGAGTACAATCAAAGAAATAGCTCTTTTATAGTTCCAAGTAAATCCACCGTGGCGTGAAAAACCAGAAACTAGATGAACACATATTAATACGTGAGCGGCCACCTGATACTGGTGACAAAAACACGTACTAATACGTGAGCGGACCACAAAGTGTTAATGTTCCTGTGAACCAGACAATGTTTAAGAAAGGAGAGAATAAAACATCATCCCTTCCTTGTTAAGGTGATATTGGTGGCAGCTTGGAATTACAGGGAGAGACACCTGGCAAATATACTTTGAGATCAAATCATTGACTCTGGTTTTTGGTGACGCTGGGAATCTCTGAATGTACAGGGATCTTGCCAATTCTGAAGGCCTCCGCCAGGAAATGAAGAGAGAGAAGGACTAAAAGGGAGTCGTTCCCTCTGCAATTCAAATCAAACCTTCATTTTCTTCAGCAGAGTTATTTTAAGTCATTCATTATTATTTTTCCTCTGAAGCGGAGGCTGTTTGAAACTAAGATTGCTAGAAACAGAGAGAGGTAAAGAGGATATTGAAGTATTATTCTTGCTGTAAGTTCAGATGAATTTGGTGCTGACAAAAGATTTTTCAAATCTGCACTCTTGCGGGCGCACACTTCACATTACGAGAAGCAGGAAAAGAGACGAGTCTTCAACAGGCAGGTGCAGGAAATGAGGTCCCTGCATTTCCCAGGGCACTTGCTGAGCTGGCCCCCCGAAGTTCCCAGGCAGCAGGGTGGAGGGAGCAACACCGGATGTGGGGGTGTGGAGGAGCTAGTCTAGGCTGGTGGCAGCCAGGCTGCATCTTCCGCTCTGAGCAAGTGTGACCTTGACCTGGGCTGGTCATTGCCCTTTCTGGACGGCCATATCCTCTAGCAGAAGGAGCAGGTAATACCTGGCCTGCAGCAGCAGACATGACTTACAAGCCCTCGCCCAGGGACCCCATGTAGCACCTCAAAGGGGTCCCCTGAGGGGGAGCAGACACATCAGAGCTCTCCTGTTGGGTCAGAGGAGAAAGGGAAGAACTGATGGTTTCATGGCTCAGCTCATAAATCTCCTTACTGAACCCTCCGGCAGGCCACTAAGAGGAGAGCACTAAGAGGAGAGGTTTACTGAGCACTTACTGTGTGCCAGGCACTGTTGCCAACGCCTTACCAGCAGCATCACATTTTGAGCCGCGCCGTCATCTTGGAGAGAGCTGTTATAATTATACGTGCTTACAAATGAGGACGCTGAGGCCCAGGGACAGAAAGCCACTCACTCAAGGCCACCCCGCCATTGAGCAGAGAGCTGGGATTGAGTCTGCTCTGGAGAGCCCACATGAGGCTCCCGCCCCCTCCCCCGTGGGACAGGGCAGGATCTGGGGCGCACCCCCACGCTCACCCCAGCACTTGGCGGCCTGTACAATAGGATGCTATCACAGGTGTGGTTTAAGAATAAAAGGAGAATGAGGTGGTTTACCCCAGGTCCATGCTGGTGCTGGGGCACCCCATGGTCGCCCCTCTGCCCGCTCAGAGGCGGCAGAGCCAAAATGGGAGCCACTGCACTGCTCCATCAGCCAGGACCAGGGCTGGCATCTGCCTGAAGCCATCCACCTCCCCTGACCAGCATGGCTGACTCGGCCCAGCAGGGGCCCCACCAGGCCTATTCTCACTCTTGAGGGAGGGAGCTCACCAGTCACCTCCAGCCCCACTGCCCACTGAGATTCACAGGGTCCCTACTAGGTCGCCCTAGTCCCTCTCACTCAAGAGCACGACCCACCACCTTGGCACACTGCCCCTGTCCCACTCACCTGAGTGTTTCCCTCCTGGAACTGACAGGTAGACACACACCTGAACCCCCAGTATGAGCAAACAGTAAAGCGAAAGCCCACGGGGGCGGGAGGGGGGCGGGGGCCTCCGTTCTGCCAGCAGCGGTGCCAGTGAAGGGCGGCCAGCAGTCCGTGTGCTCTCCACCCAGCAAGGGCCCACACCCCCTCACCCCTCTCCCCTGCCACCCGTCCAGGGCCTCTCAGGTTCCTCCCCTGGGATGGCTGCTCTGTGGAGGCGCCAGTTCCCCAGGGCTGAGGAACTCTGCCTGCGAGGCCTTTCTCTCCCAGGCAGGCTGCGTTTTATCAATAGTTCTCACAGAGTCCAGAGAACAGGCCTCCCATCGTTCCATCTTTTCTGCAAACTTGCACCACTAAGAGAAGGAGTCTCCCCTGGACCCCCTTCCTCACCCCAGTGTCCCTGCTTCTGTAGAGATCTGTCGAGGCTTCCGGCGCCGTCCTCTGAGCTCCCGTGGGTGTCCAGACCACAATTAGGGACCGAAGATGATGGGAAAAGCAGAGGCTCTGCTGGGAGATGGGAAGGAGAATGGAAATTGCCCCCAGGTTCAAGGTCACCCCGAGTTGCTGGGGGCCTCTGACATGCTGATTAGAGGTGCTGCCTCTGCAGCATGCCTTGCTGAAGTCAGCCGGAGGGAGACACCTCCCTCTTGGGGTTCTTCATTCAGCCTCCTCCTGTTCCCACTTGCCCTCCCACCCCGCGCTGCTCCCTGCCTCCCCTTCCCCACTTCCGACAGGTGCACTGGCAGCGCTCACTTACTGTCTTACCTCGAGTCCGAGGAAGCATTTCCTGAGAACAAGCACAGGAGCTGCTCCTGTCTCTCCTTTACTGCCCCTCATTCTTGCCTCTGCTTGAGGTTGCCCCTGTCTCGCCTCTCTCGCCCTGCCCCACCCCAGCCTCTTAGCTCCAGGAACATAGCTCGTCACCCTTCTCTTCAAAAAGACTGCCCACACTGCCCACTTCTTGCCCGGGAGGGGGCCACGCCGGGAGAAACTGGAGCCCCTCAAAGCTGAAGACCTGAGTCCCCATGGGGCAGGAGAGGTGGAGGCAGGGGCTGCACGCAGACCCCTGGAGCCTGCAGCTGCAACAGGCCTATAAGTTAGAGCCCAGGACCTCCAGGTGTCCAGGAGACAGGACGGCAACAGGACACTGGAGTGCGCATGCGCAGAATATCCCAAAAGTTGCCTGTTGGCCATTCAGTGCTTTAGACGAGGGGGGGGGAGAGGGCAGTGACAGCCTCAAGCCTCTCTCTGGAGCGCATCAGCCTGTAATCACCCATCACCCGTCAGCCACCGCCCTCATCCAGCAAATAACAATTCCAAGCAGGAGGCCTCACAGAGGGGCATGAATTATTTAAGCCGATCAGCTGTCAATGAGTGGAGCGATGGTGGGAGTCGAGTCCAAGAGGGACGGGGAGTGATATTTTTCAGCCTCCTTGGAGATTGTTGGATTAATTTTCACTTCGTTATTTCTGGCTGTATAGAAAATGTATTACCACAAGGTCAAAGCTTCGCTCTCTATAATTTTAGAACTTCAGAGGCAGAAAAGTAGAAACCAGTAAAGAATGTAGACTTTGGCCTGAACTGCCATTCCGAATACACTGCTCTTTGGGCAACTGACTTAAACCCCTGAGCCTCAGTTTCCCTTCCAGAGATAAAGGTTTTGGGAGACCTGTCCTGAGAGTTCTGAGCACTAAAACATTGTAAGTGAAGTCTATTTTACAAACTCAATTATTTGACTACTCAGAGAATCATTCTTTTCCTAACAGCCCAGCAAGACTGTTAGGTTGTAAAGATACAAACTTAAGATAAACCAACTAGTCAGAAGATGCTAAACTATTTAATCTATATTTTTATCTACTTTTCTTTTTTATTGACAGCATGATCTGGCATGTTAGACTAAATGGTGGGATTGTAGAGCTTTGGGTTTCGAAAGGTAAAATGCCCCCAACCTATTGCCTTTGCCCTACGTGTTCTCTTCACATTTGCCTTCCGTCAATAGTCAGGGTCTAATCCAGCACACCGGTGTGCTGCTATCAGTGTCTGGTACACAGTAGGTGTTTAATAATTGTTTGCCGTCGATTTTTTTTTTAATGAAGTCCAAAGGAAAACCTTATAGTTAGATCCATGTTCTATCAAAGTGGTGAGACAGAAGGAGAGTGAGAAACTTGATCCTATATTCAAATAATTTATAATCTAAATATGAAAGAAAGTAATTGCACATGGTCATGCACGCTCATGCACACTCGTGCATGCACACACAGGTACACACCCACCAGATAACCAGACACCGAAGCCGGTGCTTTGGATTCTAAGTGCAATGAGAGTTCAGAGAGAACTTTCCGGAGAGTTTACACATAAGCTGTGCTTTGGAGGCTGCTGGTCATTCTGGGGTGCATGAGAGAAGCATAAAAGAGGCAGGAGCCTGGATCCCCTGGAGCTCTGCTTGATGCCTGCAAATCCTGCTCGACCAGGATGAGGAATGAGAGTAGGGAGTGGGCAGCAGGGCAAGGAGGCAGAGGCCGCTGGAGCCAGGTGGAGGTGCCCGAGGCACTGTGAACAATGAACCTACTTTCCTCCCTGTCGAGTGGGGTTGACGGTGTCACCTGCCTCTTAGATGATGGGAAGCCCTGAGGCGTCCTCAGCAGGCGGCAGCACGTGGCAGCAGCTGGTGCGCTTGCTGCTGGCAGCGGTGGCGGCAGCGGTGGTGGCGACGGTGGTGGTGGTGGTAAGCATCATCCCTGCGAAGCACCGGCGTGGATGAACTGTTTTAAGAAGCCAAGTCTGGCAAAGCAAAAAAACCAAGATAATTACCAGATATTTAGGCCAGAAGAGAACTGATTAGCATAGCTCCGTAAGGCACACTTCACAACACCCAGTGACCTAATTTCTCGAAGGAGAAACACGAACCCTTGCTTTAGTTCTCCCTGATCCAAAGGCGAAGCAAAGGCAAAATGCAGCCTTCCCCCCAAACCCCACCCGGCACTTTGTCTCAAAGGGCTTTGAACCAAGAAAATCCACCTAACAGCCTTTCAGGGTTCCGTGTGGGCTAGCAAGTCCCCATCGCCAGGCGCGTGCTTACCCCCAACGACACCCCATCAGTGAGCCCCCTGGCCTGCGCCCTCCTTCTCAACGGCCAGATCCATTCGCGCTAAGTGCTAGGCAGGACTGAGGTCTCAGAAATGACAGGATGCGAGTCTGACTCTCCACGGAGGGAACGGTCAGGCGAGAGGCTCAGAACAAAGACATCACGAGACAGGGTCAGAATCTCGAGAGGTCGGTGGCCGTGGAGGCACAAAGAGGCAGTGGCCCATCCGGGTGGACGCAGAGGTGAGAAGGTTGTCTCCAGGCTGAGCTGAGTCTAAAAGCTGACTGCTCATGGCCAGGAGAGGGGGGCTCTTTGCAGAGGAAAAAGTACCAGCAAGGAACTGGCAGGGCCTGCCCGTCTTTTGGTCCGTGGGAAGGCAGGGAGGGCAGAGGGAAAGCTGGAAGATCCAGCAGAGACCAGACTGAAAACAGCTCCGAAGGTCTGGCTAGAAAGTGGCTTCCCTCTGAAGATGCGCAGAGCCTGCCCTCATGGGCTTCCAGCAGGGACGCGGCATAAGCGATTTTAAATAATGACGGCTCTTCGCGTTAACTGAGCATTTGCTACGGGTCAGGCACTGCTCTGAGTGCCCTGTGCAGATGGGCTGGTTCATCTTCATGCCCATCTGAGCCGGACACGACTTCAACCCTTGTTTAAAGATGAGAAGCTAGTTGCTCAGAATGGTTTAGCAATCTGCCCGGGGTCACACAGCATAGGAAGAGACACACAGAATTCAACACAGGCAGCTTGAGTCCAGAGCCCACCTGCTTGTCACTGTTATTGCAAATAATCCCTCTGTGTGCAAGTGGAGGGTGGACGATGGGGGGACAGAGCGGGGGCTTGGCAAGCAGCGAGGAGGCATTCACGGGAAACCCACGGGTCCCCACTTCCTCACTCTCTCTCTTTTTTAAAGATTTATTTATTTATGCATACAAGCTGGGGTATAGGCCAGAGGTGTGAGGGTAAGAGGATTCTCCAGAGACAGAGTGGGGAGCAGAACAGGCGGATTGACTGAAATACACCGCTGAGGGGAGCAGCGGGTGAGGCAGGAGAGGTCTGCTGCGCCATGTGGGAAGCTCCCTGGCTGGGGATCGAGCTCGTGCGTGCTGCAGTGGCTGCGGATAGCTTCATAGTGCTGTGCTTAGCCCGTTGCGCCACCAGGGAGGCCCTCACTATCTCTTGATTTGCCTTCACCAGCTCTCTTCCTGAAGCCTCTCTGTCCTTCTGGCAGAATCTCCCACCCTCGGGGCGCCCTGCGGTCAGCCGAGCCCTCCCACCAAGCAGCCCATCATTAGAGCTGAGCTGTGAAATCAGGACTCCATTTCTCCTGGGTCTATTGTCTTTACTTTTCAGCCCAAAACTCATGCTTTATTCTCCTGGAAATTCCTACCTTAATTTTGCCCTCTTTTGCAAACAGGAGATGATGCTTATGAGAGGACTCGGTCTTATTACACTGCAGCCTTGCAAACAGAACCGGATAAGGCAGTGGCTTCTCGGAGCACGGGCCGCCTCGGCCCTGGCTTGTTAGTAGGGTTTGAGTCGTGAGTAGGAAGAGGAGCCTGAGCCCAGAATCAGATCCAGGCCCACAGCCCTGGACAGACTGACCTCTCTAAGCTTAGAGCACAGCTTATGCGGAAAGTGGGGGCGCTGCGGGGGGCTGCCAGCTCCTTGGCCTCATAGCGTGACTTTCGTGAGATTAAGGCTGGGACACCCTGGCTCCTAGAGAAACTAGAACACTGAGGAGTTGAAGCTCTAGGAGAACGAGAACTTGGTGGTCCTGCTTGCCACTGGGTCCCCTGTGCCTAGAACAGTGCTTGGTGCCAAGTATTTTTGAATGAATGAACAAATAAATGAAAACATCCGCTCTCCATCTGGGTGTGTGTGTGTCTGAGCTGGTACTTTCTTGGCCCTTAAATCTTTACTAGAAAACTTTTCGATTCTGTTGCACTCTCCCAAAGCTCCCTTGAAATTCCTGACTCGCTAAGCCAGTGGAATTAGGTCTGCAGAACAGCGAGCTATATACTTTTTCTTTTGGCCGCCCTCACGCAGCGCCCGCCATCAGGAAGGAGGGATGGGAAAAAGTATCTGTCAGGCCACAGAGAGGAGACAGGAGCCATGCAAACGGGGTGCTGGCCATTCATCCTTAATGAACTCAGGTGCGACCCCCCAGGCACGGTCTGTGCTGTCTCTGCCACCACAGCCTGCTCCCTTCTGAGTGTCTTCAGGGCATCGATGCCCTTGGTTAGAAGCAGGGCCATGTGACCGAGGCCGGTGTCCTGAATTTCCCTTGTCTTCCAGCCCCCCACAGATGGGAGCTGGGCTAGAGCAGCCTTGTTCTTGCCCGGGACACAGCGGGTCCCCGTGACGCGGGCCTGCTGGACTCTGAACAGTCCCCGGCGGTCCTCTGAGACGCCCAGGGCTGCCGAGGGCTGGGGCGGCCGCGCTTTGGATGTCTGCTTCCCGCAGCTCGCGGGAGAGGCCCCCTCGAGACGCATTAATAAAGATTAAAGGTCTCTCTAGTCCCTGTGATCTTCTCCATGTCAAAGGGAAAGAGTCATTTTTCTCTCCTTCTCGCTGTCGTTTATTAATATGACAGAGTTTTGCTCTAAAAAGGAAAAACTCAGGCTGCCGGGAGGCGACGGCTCTGCCGAGGCTGGACCTCTCAGGTCGTTCTGCCATCTCATTTCTGGCCTGTGCATGCCGCAGTCATCAAAACCCACCTCTCCTCATTTGCGGGAACTAGGGATGGCTCTTTCTCTAAGTACCCCTCGGCATAAGCCAAAGGCCTTTGCATTGGGGGGCCACAAGGCAGACAGTGTCCGCAGCTGGCGGCACTGTCTTGGCCATCACCTACCTGTGTGAGATGCCCCTACCTGCCGACCTTCTGTGCCAGGTGCTGGCATGGGGATGCCTGACAGATGCGGGCAAGGGCCCGCTCTCAGAGGCGAGGGTCCGCGTGAGAACTCGCCTTAAACCAGGGAAGGGGATGGGAACCAGGGGTGCTTGACTGAGGTCTGTCTTTTGTAACTATTCTTATGCTCAGGATTCACTCAGCAGCCATGGCTGAGGCCCTGCGTGGCACAGGGCCTGGGCACGCGCAGACAATAGGCCACGCTCTAGTATAAGAGGCTGGTAAAAAGGAATGTGCAACCAGGTGCCCAGGGAGCACTCCCCTGGGGCAGACCCCCGCTCCCCCACCTGGAGTGGAGGAAAGAATGGCTGCGAGCAGGAGGCACTAACAAGAGAGCGTGGGGGGCAACCTGAGCCCACCGTGACCTGCAAGGGTGCAAATCCAGCTCTCGGACTCCGCGTGTCCAAGCAGGAAGGCTTCCTGGGGGAGGTGGCATCCGAGCTGAGTCTTGAAGGACACATACAACTGTCAGGCCGAGTGTAGGACACAGACATTCCAAGCAGGAGGCTCGCAAAGGCAGAGAGCCAGGGACTAGCCAGACAAGTCTGGGGAGATACAGGCCGGAGGGACACGAGAGGGGAAACAGCAGGCACCAGGTCAGGAGACGGGATGGACGAACAGCCCTGAGAAGTTCCTGGCCGCTCTGTGCCTCGATTTCCCCATGTGTCAGTGAGGATGGAGCCGTCATAATCATAGGAAATAGAAGCTCTAATTAATTCTGTGGTCTCATGAAGACATCGGGAAGAGGGGTATCGTTAGCCCCACCTTTCAGGCAAAGCTAAGGACTTTGCCTGAAGTTCCACTGGGACCAGAAAGCAGAAACACTGTCCCAGTCCAAGTTCAAGTCCAAGCCCCTGTCCATGAGGTCATTCTGCCTCCAATTGCAGTTTCATCCTATGACGAGAGCTGGACCAGGCCCCCCTACACAGGAGACCTTCCATTTGGGCGCCCCCTTCATCTGGTGACAGGCAGCGGAGCTGGTTCTGAAAACAACTCTGCCCTCTGCCACGGGTGCCACAGCCCTTCCCAAAGACTCAGATTCGGCGTCAGGACTTGAGGACCGCAGTACTGGCCACTGCTGCTGCTCTTAGCTGGGAAATTCACCTCCCGGACCCTCCACAGCCTAAGCCCCTCAGGACCAAGCCCACATCCCGGGCCCCCCATAGGCTAAGCCCCTTGCACTCAGGACCACACCCCATCCTGCCAACCCCCTTTCATAGGCACAAGTATGCACCCCATTCACCCGCAGGCACCAGAGTTGCGTGGCCCGTCCCGCAGTGCTCAGCTCGGGAGTGAAGAGGCGGGACACCAACGCCCCCTTCTTCCTCTTCACCAAATCACCTCCCACTAAGCAGGCAGCATGTTTCAGCCCAGAAGGCGTTCTGGTCCCAGCACTTCAATCTCCTCTCCAACCTGGATGGCGAGAGCCGCGCCCTGGCCAGAGTGTGACCACGGGCCTGTGGTCCCAGCGCCTTGTTCCATTTCTTGACACTGGATTTGGAGACTTCTCCCAAGGCTGTTCTTGCGCCGAGGGTCCAAGCACCATGGTGACTGATGTCGAGATAGTGGGCTGTGGCCTAGGAAGGTGCTCCCCAGAGGCCTGAGCTCAGAGGTCTCAGCATCACACAGTCATCCCCAGAAGCTCTGTGGCCCACTGCAGGCGACCCCCTCGATATCAGGTCATCCTCATGGCCCTCTTGTCTAAGGCCATATCCAGCTTCCGGATGAGGAGGCTGAGGGACAGGGAAGGAGGCTTGACTGAGAGTGGGCTTCAGATAGGTGAGCAGGGGGTGAGCAGGGTTGGGGTGCAGGGAGTGTCTGGGTTATCCCCAGTGGACCACCTCCCCTCTGTGTTTATTTTGCCACCGTCTGGGCACCCCCAGCTCGGAGCTCCAGTCCAGGGCTCTCGCGCTGGCCCAGCCAGGTGTGCACGCTGCCCCTCACTTGGGCGAGGTGCTCCTGACTCCCTCACCTGGGCCAGGTGGGGCACAGGCTGGCAGGAAGAAGGAGGCTGAGCTGAAAGTGGCCCCGTCTTTGTGTGGGAACGCAGTGCCATGTGCTCTGTTCTGCTCCTTGGCAAGAACTCCAGGAGCAGCGTGGAGTTTCCTTGTGATTTTCCAAGACAGAAAGTGAGAATGGGCTGGAATAAAACCAGCAATCGAAAGCATCGGGAGGAAAACAATGCCGGAATGGGGCAGATGTCTGTGTGCTTTGCACCCGAAGGTTGCCATAGAGGGGTGAGCGCCACCAACAAGAGCCCAGGACACAGGCGTGTCCCCCGGAGAGGGCGGGGGGCTTCCTGTTCCATCCGAAGGGAATTCAGCAAATATTTGCAGAACAGCCCCTGAGAGCCAGATCCTGTCGCGAGTCCGGGGATGAAAGTGACTCAGGCGCGTGCCTGCCCGGCCAGGGACGTGACAGAGGAAGACACAAGCACGTGCGAGCAGGTGGTGCGGGCGTGGGCCTGGCTCACCTGGGAGCTGAGGCTCCGTGATGGGTTTGTCCCCGCCAGTTCCCCAGAGGGGACTGGGCAGCCGGACCAGGCTGGGAGGTGCAGGCCACTGGGCCACTGTCCTGCCTGCAGCTCCTTGGCAGGGAGCCAAGATGAGTCAGGCTCTTCTGGGAGACCGCTCACTGGGAACCAGAGGCAAAGGGAGCCGTGGGGCCTCCTCGCTGGCGGGCAGGGGAGGGGTGGCCTGGAGCTGCGTTCTCCAAGGTGCTCCCTGTACCTGCTAGATGGTGGCAGCCGGGCCGGGGGATTTAAACCCAGATCTGTCTGTCCACAAAGGCAAGCCTGTCCCTACACCCCAGCGCCCTGCCTAGCCCCCTTTGTCCCCTCGCCGTCCCTCCCCTGCTCTCCCCTCCCTCCCCCAGAGTCACCACCACCCCCCACCCCCCCACCCCGCCCTGGTCCTACTTCTTTGGTGTCATTCCCCCTCCCTGAGGAATGACCGCCAGCCTGGTCCCCAGGAAAGAAATTAAGCTTTAGAGCCAGGGAGACGTGGCCCACCATGACCAGCTGAGTGTCCTTGGGCGAGTTTCTTTACCTCTCTGAGCCTCGTTTTCCCAGTTGGGCGAGGGAGAGAGGGAGAGGCCTCTAGCAAGAGAGGTGCATGAAACAGTTGGCACAGATCTCATGCAGTGATGGGGTCTGATGAGCGTTAACCCCCTTCCTGGTCTCCTTTCTCCTCCATGAGAAATTCCATGGGGGTCCCCATGGCAGGCCAGTGTCCACTCACACATGGCCCCTACCCACTAGGCCGCATCTTTTCTAATGTAGGATCAGAGCTCGTGCTGTGGGGAGGCAGTTGTTGCCTAGGCCCTCGCCCCCCTAGAGGATGGAGCACCCCTCCCCCCTGACCTGGTTTGCCTTGATAATGCATCAGGGGCTGTAGGTAGGCCTGCATCCATACCTGTTGGGAAGCTAGAGGTATTTTTTTGCCCCCATCTTTTATTGCCCCATCCCTTGGACCCCCAAAAGCCCAGTACTCCCTTCCTGCTGTGTCAGCTGGCATTCCCTCCCTGGCAGGAGTCCCCCTCTGCGAAGCCACGTGCTGGAGCAGACCACTTTGGCGAAGCACCTCATCATCTCCCCTCTCAGCCCTCGGCAGCCTTGGGGGCTCTCTCCTGAGACACCCAACCGGTCCCTCCTGGCCTCAAGGCTACCTCCCCAGCCCTGCTCACGCCAGACTATACCTTACCCTAAGTCTCCACAGGAAAACAGTCCCTGGCCACCTAAGGACACCCCACCCCCATACACTCTCCCATCACTGTCCCCCATCTAGTTCCTTCGCAACACCGTCGCCATCTGTGCCCACCTACCATCTGTTCCTAGTCAGTTTCCCCAGTTGGCCAGACACTCCAGGAGGGCGGGGACATACCTGCTTTCACCTCCGCAGGTGCAGAGCACCTGGTGGTCACTGCTGTGCACGTGTCCAAGGAGAGGTGGTTCAGGGAGACAGGCTTCGGCCTGCGTCCCGGCCGCACCCTTGGATGCCATGAGATGCTCCGTAAATGATCCAGCTTCTGACGTCATTGCCCTCCCCCATGAAATGGGAATAATAGCAACTGTTGCTCGTTATGTTCAAGGCATTTTTGTATGTGAAACGCCTGGTAGGTAGTGAGTGCTCCTTTCTGTCATCCTACCCCCAGACCCCACAACAGTCTCTAGCAGGCCAGCCGGGTGCCCCCCTCCCATGCCCTTTTTGCTGAGGGCAAATGTTCCCTTAACATTAAGGGGAGGAATTCCCCTAGACCCCAGTTCTTGTCCTGATTTAAAACTCACAGTCCAGTGGCACATATACACAGTGGAATACTACTCAGCTCTAAAAACCAAAAAAATGAAGTACTTCACGTCAGCATGGGCTGGAGCTGGAGGGAATAACGCTCAATGAAATAAGTCAGGAGGAGAAAGACAAATACGGGGTGATGTCACTTGTAAGTGGGATGTAGAGAAACAAAACAGAGGAACTGACAGAATGAAGCCAAAACAAACCCCAGAAACTTGACTGCAGAATTGAGTCAGGAGAAGGGGAGGGGAGGGGAGGGAGCCAGTGGTGTAGGGTAAAGGGATAGAGAGCTTTGGGGGCGAAGTGCTGACATCCATCAGAGGAGGTGTAGACCTAGTCCCCTACACCAAACACAGTATTGTAAACCAGTGTTGCCACAATAAAATAAAAGAAATATAAAGCTTATTTGAAAGTGAATAAACTTTAAGAAATAGACCTGAAATTTAAAAAGTAATGAGATAAAATGTGATTCGCAGTCCAAGGTCAGTTCCCATCACACCTGCCCACGCTCAAGTCCATGGGCCGTTTTCTGGCTCACTCCTGTGGCTTTCTGGGGTCTCCATTCATCTTAGTCGCCCTGTGTTTTATCCCGAAGGATTCCCACGGACCACGTGGGCACCCTACTATAAACCAGCACATGCGGGAACATGCCACCACCCCGCACCCACATATGGCAACCTAGAGGGATGTCCGGGGACAGCCCCCAATACAGAACGCCCCTCTAGGCCCCCTCTGAGCCTCTGAGCAGTGGAAGCAGATGAGAGTCTGGGTACTGTGTGGTCCGGGCACCAGAGTGCGCCCGGATGTTCCCAGGCACCTGCCTCGCTGGGCCAGAGCTCTCTGCACCATCAGCATTCTGGGACCAGAAGCCTCTTCTGCCTGGGTCGTGACCGAGGAGACACACAAACCTCACGACAACACTGTCCAGGCACGGGCCAGTTTTATGGTCAGTAAAAAAGTGTTTTAAGGTTTACAAAAATGAAAACAGTCTACAGGTGAGAAACATTATAGGCAGAGGATGTAAATGCAGTGTCCAGCTGTATCCCATTAGGAAACAGGCTCCTCCAGGCAGGGAGCACCCGCCCTCGAGCGGGGGACCCCAGCCCCGGGGACCCCAGCCCCAGAGCCCCCAGACTTGTCTCTCCCAGACGACTGGATAGTTTTGTTCGGCTGCCCAAGCCACTTTATCTCTCCTGAAGAAGGCAAAAAGGCCAGAACTAAACAGTGCCCTTAGCAAGCAAGCCACAGACACCCGCAAGTGCCTAGTCACCCCAGCCCTTCACAGCAGTCGCTGGAGACCCAGGCTCAGGCCCCTGGGAGGAACCCCCATGCCTGGAAGGACACTGACGTTTATTCCACAAACGTGCTGAGAACTTTCTGTGCCAGGCGCCATGCCAGACGCTAGGATGCTAGAGTGGGCAGAGCAAACAAAAGCCCTCCCCCTCCCCGAGAGCCCTTGTTTTATAGAGATACACAGTAAACAAATAAAAAAGCAAAATATAGGTCAGGGGGAGCCAAGTGCTGTGGAGAAGACTTGAACAGGGAGGGGTGGGCAGGGGCTGCCACGAGAACCAGGAGACCAGGAAGGGATCCTTCGGGAACACCTCAAAGAATTGGGGGGAGAGGCCACATCACTAGCTGACCCAGAGTCTCGCCGCTGGAGAAACAGGATGTTCTCGGTGCATTTGGGGAACAAGGAGGCCGGGTCCCTGGAGCGGGCAGTCGGGGGCAGCAGGGGCCAGACTGAGACCACCAGGGGCTCCCACAAGGACAGGCCATCATCGGGCCAGGGGGCAGGGGACAGGCCACAGGGGGCAGATGGACCGAGTCAGGAGCCCATCACCTCGTCCAGGTGGAAAGGATGTGGCTTGGATGGGGCCAGCGAGGAGGCGGCGAGAGGCCAGACTCGGGCTGTGCGTGCCGGCAGGATCGCTCGATTGTGCCACAGAGCGTGGGTTTGGAGAGAACGACGGGAGCCAAGGAGGCGTCTGAGTGTGGGTCCAGCTTGCTGTCACCCACAACTCGCCAGGGCTTAGTCTTTCTCTGAGTCACTTATAAGAAGGATAACTCAAAGGGCCAGCGTCGTTTCCTGGGCCACCCCCGCCCTAAATTAAACCAGCTCCCGACGTAAAGATTTACTCTGTTTCCTGGCCTGCTCCCTCCTGGGCGGCCTGAAAGCCTCAGAACCCTTGGGATGAACAGGTTAAAGAGATCTGACAGGCTTGGGGAAGCGGCACCCACCGGCAGCCTCTACCACCCGTGCCACACGTATTGAGAGCCTGGCATGTGCCAGCTTCCATGGCATTAGCTGTGGACTGAAACCATAAAGCGCCTTAGAGCACAGCTGGTCCCTACTCGCCAGAGCCTGATGGTCCAGGAAAAGAGACAAACATGGAAACTGACCAATGGCCACGCAGGGAGGTGAGCCCTAGAACAGAACCATGAGCATACATCGAGGGGACATCGAGGCACTAACACAGGAGGGGACAGAAGGAGGAATCACTGGGTCCCAATTTTAATTTCGTATCCTAAACCTCCCCTGGAATAGGTGATCTCCTTCCTACGGGAAGTATTTTGAAAGTCCAGCAGCCTAATTGGTGTGACCCTAACAAATAACAGAGCTCCAACCGCTCCCACTGAGACACGTCTGAAGAAGCCAGTCAAAGCGTAATTCAAAGGCATTCCAGTTCCAGTCCAATTTCTCCTCGCGGTCTCTAAAGAACCTGAAAGAGGACCCAGTTCACAACCCACAGAAACATTTCTCACTCCTAGGGTCTCCCAGGCCAAATGCAAAAGTCCCCGGCCTGGCCCCACACGTGTTCTCTCCTGTGGGGTGAGTGATTGAATCAGGCTTGTTGCGTCACGTTTCTCCGTGGCCATCATGTGCGCCCTTGGTGATGTCGATGCAGAAGGCGCTTGGGAGGTGGGCGAGGGGCACGCGTGCCCGGCAGTGGACACCTGGGGCATGGTGTGGGCATGCATGAGTGGGCACACCTGAGCCCAGAGGCAGGGATATAAGGGCAGCATCGCTCAGCAGCAGGCACGCTAGGAAAGGACGGGCAGTGTAGTGCAGAAGAGGGGAGATCACGCATGAAAGAACACCAGAGAGAGCCCAAAGAATGGGCCTGAAGATTTGTGGGGGGCTGGAGGCTCGGTTGGCTGCCTTCCTCCCAGCCCCTGGCCCTGCCTAGCCCCCTGCCTGGTGTGCCTGTGTACCTGGTTCCCGAAAGCATTAATGCCTGGACAACCCACTGAGGGGTCCAGGACCCTCTTTCTGTCTCCCCAAATTGAGAATGAACCTGTCCTGTGCCGCCTGGCCCTGCACCCCACTCCCCAACCAGCACTGCCCCTGTTCAAGATGAAGACCGGCTCCCCGCTCTTCTCTCCCCTTCCTGTCTGCCTCTCCACTTTCTCAACTTTCCCTGACTCTAAACAAGAATAATTCATGTTCTAGTTTGGCAATAGCTAAGTTGGGATGGTGTTTTGCAACCACCCCAGGCCGGGTAGGGTCGTCTTCAGTTCTCGCAGACGAAAAGTTAATTTTGGAGCCTTCCGTAGATGATTACAGGCCTTTAGTGCTGAATCGGGGGACAAACCAGCTTTCTCTTTCTATTTCTGTCTTCTCTCTCAAGATCTCAATCGATGCCGCCCTTTAAGCCCCTCTCCCCTCAGAGCAAGAATGCAGGTGCTGGTCGTGGAAGCTAATGGCAGGCGGGTGGAAAAAAAGCCCCATAGGGCCTCCCTGGTGGTGCAGCGGTTGAGCGCTGCACTGTGGAGCTGTCGGCAGCACACGATGCGAGTTCGACGCCCGGCCGGGGAGAATTCCACATGGCGCAGCAGACCTCTCCTGCCTTGCCCGCTGCTCCCCTCAGCAGTGTATTTCTGATCTGCCTGTTCTGTTCCCCACTCTGTCTCTGGTGAACCCTCTCACTGCCCCACGCCTCTGGCCTGTACCCCAGTTTGTATGTATAAATAAATAAATCTTTTTTAAAAAAAAAGCCCCATAATTTCATTTACCCTAAAGATGGGGGAGAGAGAGGGCCTGAGTCCTGCGTGTTCTTTGAGAAACTATTAGACTGCTGGACGCAGTGAAGACCCCGATCTGCTGAAGTTTTTTTTTTAAGATTTCTTTATGCATACAAGAGCTGGGGTGCAGGCCAGAGGTGTGAGAGGCTTCACCAGAGACTGGGGAGCAGAATAGGCAGACTGACTGAAATACACAGCTGAGGGGACCAGCAGTGGCTGCCCTTAGCTTCATAGCGCTGAGGCTTTAACCCCTTGTGCCACCAGGGAGGCCCCTAATCCGCTGAAGTTCTAAGAGGTCTTTTGAAATTCTCGTAGCTGGAGATCACCAGGACACCATAACAAGTCTGAATGAAACTAGCACATCTTCTAAGGCTGACGTGAAGACAGAGCTTCTTAATGGACTGTTTCTTTGGTTTTTGATTTTTGGTCTTTGAAGGACATGGCTTTTTCCACTGTCTCTCCAAATATATAGAGCAAGGAGCAGTATCCTAACAGACTTCTAAGTAGGGGGTTTAAACTACAAGAAGGGAAATGGGGGTGAAAACATGCCTAAATTCACTTAGTATAGCCAGCCCGAAGAAGAAAAGACCTTTCCTCCAGGAGGAAAGGTTTAACTTGAGAATATGGGCATGCATTATATGCATGAGGCAGGAGTTTGATCTACTGTTCTTGCATGAAAGAAAGGAACATTTGTACTAAAACGGAATCTCTGCAAGTACTTGCGCTCTCTCCTCTCTCGCGCTCTCTCGTCAGTGTAGACAAAAAATCTGGTATCTGTTGTGTTTTTTGCAAGAGCTCTGACTCACCAATGTCATGCAGGATATTGAGGTCTCAGCATCCAGAACCCTAGGAAAGGCACCGTAGTTCTCAGGCCACCCCTTGCCCTGCCTACCTAACCCTGACCCTGAGGGCAGGTAGCTCCGTTGCTTCTGCAAGGTTGGGCACCAGGGACTGGCCCAGACAGAGCTCCGTGGGAGGGTCCCCCAAAGCACCCACAGTCTCTAGAGTCTGCCACCCACCCCCCACCCCGCCTCTCCCGCTGGCTCTCCTTGGCTCACAAAGCTCAGAGCCCCACTCATGTTCAGTTCTGTGTCTCCGTAAGCCGAGGCTGGGCGCAGCCTCCAGTGCTCAGACGCCCGCGGGTGGCCTGGTCGAGGCAGGGGTCCCACGGGGACTGCGGGCAATTACAGCAGAGGCCCCAGCCAGGCGGCCCCGGGACAGCCAGCGACGCACTGCAGCCCAAGTTTGCTGGATCTTTCGATTTTTCAAAAGAAGCCAAATATTCAAATATTTATGTGAAACCTCCCAGTTTTTCAATGTCAACTCATCCAAATTTTTAAAAAGCCATGTGGGCCAACTTTGTGCTTGCCAAATAAAACATCTCAGCACACAGCCTGGGCCCTCCAGCAGGGGCAAGTGTGCATGTGGGCCCACAGCCATTGCTGCACCCCGAGGCTCAGTTGCCTCCCTGCGATGGGTGCAGACCCAACCTGCATGGACAGCCCCCCACACTCCATGCCCCAAGCACCATTCCTGAGCTCCTGGCAGTGCCGGGTGGCAGCTTGCTCAACAAGGGGGTGCCAAGATCTCCGAGACCTGGGCCCTGCCCTTCCGGCCCGACAGCGATGAATCGAGCTGGGCAGTGGACCACAGAGGTCCAGTTCAGGGGCCCCAGAAAAGGGCACAGGGCTGAACGTGAGCAAAAGTCAGAAGGAACAGAAAAGGGGAACAGAGGGGTTAGCCTGCAACAATCGATACACTCGAAGGGCCCAAAGAAGGCCGAGGAGAGAGGCCGTGCTGTAGAGGGATGTGGCCGGAGAGGTAGTCCCGGCAGCTCAGGCTTGGCCTTGAGGGCATGCTGAGGACTTTGACCCTTCGACCTTCATCCTGGGCTCTACTGTTATGGCAACTTTCCCAGAGAAATCAGACAGCACTCAGAGAGTTGGAGAGAGAGAGATTTAACTGTCACACAGGTGGGCCCAGTGGGATAACTCCCAAAAATCCGAGCCCCGAATTACAGGAATTGCAGGTTTTTATACAGTTTGTATAAGGAAAGTTACCTACCCCATCCATCATAATCTTCATTGTTTAGGAAGGGGGTCAAGGTAACCATAGCTACTATTGCGGGCAAGCAGCACAGCAGAGACTTTCCCAGCAGCTCTCTGCCCCAGCAAGCAGCAATATCCAAGCAGTGAACTTAGCAACTTTAGTAACTTTCATTTCCAAGCAGCAAACTTAGGAACTTTCTACTTCACTATGAATAGAAGGCAGTGGGGGTGGAGGGGGGAGATGGGTAGAGAGGACTTATGGGGCAGTTGGTTACAAGAGGGATACGGGTAGCTTGGCCAAGGTGATACAGAGAAAACAGTGGGCGCATTCAAAGTGTTTTTAACAGCAAAATAGATGGACGTTGAGTGTGGGGTCCAGGGAGGTGAACGTGTCAAGGTTACACATTCCTGGTGAGTCTAGCTGGGGACTCTTTACTCACAACCATTTCTTGAGCATCGATCCCATACCAGGCTCTGTTCTAGTCCCTGGGGTTGCATTGAAAGGCAAGAGACACACCCCTGCCTCACAGAGCTCACTCTGCAGTGGGGAGAGACACAGTAATAAAAGTAAAACATGTAGCACGTTGAGAGCTAATATATCCTACATAATTTGTAGGACCAAGAGCAAGATGAACTTGCAGGGACCCTTTTTTTTTTTTTTGAAAAAATTAAGAATTGCAAGATGGCAACACAGAGCGTAAGACCTGGGGCAGTGCCCCTCCGGGCACAAGGCCCATGTGGTTGCGAGGCTGTGCCCCCAGGAGGCCGCCCTGCAGTCTGCACAGAGACAAGTGCTAGAGGAAAACATAGGGAAGTCTGGCCAGCACGTTTCTGGGAGGTTGCAATTGAGAGTACACAGAGAAGACCTTCGTGAAAAGGTAAAATTTGAAAAAATGCATGAAGGAGATAAGGGGCCAAATAATATCTAGGGAAAAATAAATATGTAGGAAAGTTGACCCAGGTAGAGGAAATGGCCAGTGCAAAGGTCCTGAGGCAGGAGTGGCAGGAGTGTTAAGGAACAGCAAGGAGGCTGGCGTGGCTGGGATGAAACAGTCAAAGCAGAAATGAGACAATGAGACTGAAGGGATGTCGGGGTGAGTGGGGGGACAACTCACCTGGGCTTTATAAGCCACTGTGGGGGCATTAGCTTAACTCTGAGTGAGGTGGGAGCCAGCGGAAGGTTTGAGTACAAGAGTGACCTTCCCTGCCCTGTGTCGGCGTCCTGAGCTAGATGCTGACGTGAGAATTTAATGCAACGAGATGAGTGGCTGATGCTGAGAGTAAGAACAGAAGCAGACCAGCGGGGGGTCACGACACCCCCAGCAGGCGCTGCTGGTGGGCCAGGCGGTCACCGAAGAAATCAGGAGAAGGGGCCAGACCTGGGACACATTTTGAAAGTAGAGTTGACAAGAGTTGCTGGCTGATTGGACATGGCGTCAATGAGAGCGGGGTCAAGGGTCACCCCAAGTTTTCTGCTGGAGTTGGAGAACAGGAGCAAATAGGGGACAAGACTTGCTGCTGGGGGGCAGAGGACGGGTAGCAGAGGGAAAAGAAAAGCAAAATGATTCCCGGGATGGGAAGGTTGGAGAGGTCGTTTACTGAGGAAACGAGGGGAGATTAAAACTTCGACTGGGTGAAGAATGCTGGTAAGGAGTGACTTGGGCAGGGAAGGTGAATAAGTTTCACCTGGGGGCTCTGGAGATGGGAGATGGAGAGGTGGGTGGGTAAGGGGTAGTTTGAGGCCAAGGAGCCTCGTGGTCCCAGCGGGGGCTGGTTTGGGGCTGTGGCAGGTTGTGCGGGAATATAATACGTGACAGAGGACCAGACAAGCTAGACGTGCCGGCGGGAGCCTGGGGAAGGAGAGGCAGGCAGTTATCTTGTGTTAACGAGAGCACCGCGTCTCGACATCAGTGGATTCTGATGGAGAATCATCATTATACAATTGTATGGTTTTATTTTTTTCTGTAGCAGGATTTGGAAATCATATACCCTTTTTAAATCTTTTATTTGCATTTCATTATAGGCCTCTTGAACACTTGCCACGACTTGATGGAATCATTTTTAAAAGGGCTGAACTTACACTGGGAATAATTTCTCAGGTTGATTCTGAGGACTGCTATCAAGCAGAGCAGGGCGATGTGCTTACCTGGGCAATGCACACCTTCCCAGTAGCTGGAAACTGACAGAGTTCCCCTCTGGCTTGTGCTTTCTTAGACAAAGATGTTACTTTCACCTCCTGCTACTCATTCAGTCATTAACAAAATGTCTTAAATCCCTACTTTGTTTCAGGGAAGCCTAAGATATGGGGCTAGAAAGGGGAGCGCACAACAAACTCATTTCCTGCTCCCAAGGACCTTGGAGACACATACACACACACACACACACACACACACACACACACACACACACACACTGTGCTAAGTGTTGTGAAAGAAAAGCACAGGGAGTTAGAGCCTATAACCAGAGGCTTAACTAGATTTCAAGGGCTAACATGATAATCAGGCGAAAGGTAAGAAGGAAAAAATGTCCTGGGCAGCTGTAACAGCATGTGCAAAGGTTCTGAGGCAGGAGAACAAATTGAGACCAGGCAGGAAGGCAGAGAGGCTAGAACAAAGAGTGAATCAAGGCTTGTAGAAGGTGAAACAGAGGCAGATGTTTCTTCTTATCCTTAGGGCAATGGGAGCCTCTAAAGGGTCTTAGGAAACCAGAATTGATGTGATGAGATTTGCATTTTAACTGACCCCTCTGGTTACAGTGCAGATGAAGAGATAAGAAGGAGTAAGTGTGACAGAGAGCAGACCTGAGGTGGCCCCTGCAGCTGTCTGGATGAGAGATGATGTGGGTTGGACTAGGGTGGTGAATAGAAAGAGAAAAGTGGAAGGATTTGAGAGGTAAATCAATAGGATCGAATGCAGTTAAGCAAGTGACAACATCCGTAAAAATTTAAAACAAAGATATGCCAGAATCATTTGACTTATTATTTGCAATATGGCTAATCCACCAGGAACAAAAAAACAGCTGCTGCCGCTGTTGTGGCTTGACAGTGATTGGGTGGTCTGAATGACCAGCCCCACTGCCTGCCCCCACCACTGGGCCATAACCGGGTGACCGGAAAACATAAAATAGCGCTTCCTCCCCTCATGCAGCAGACCCAGCTCATTCAATCTTTCCTTTCCTTAATAGTATATGAGAAATCTTATTACATACAAGGTATTCCAGGGGCTCAAGGAGCCCAATATCTGCAACTGGGAAGTTTGGGACAGGGAGGAGAAAAGAGCTGAGAATCCCGCCTGATACAAACTAGAACATCCGCGTACGAATGGGGGCGGGGCTTGGTCATTTCTCCAGACGTGGATTTTGCACTGTATTCATATCTGCTCCGTTTTGCAGATGAAAATAGGCTTCTTCGATTTTATGAGATTTAATAAAACAAGTATAACTGTAAATTCATGATTGTAAGGTTAGAGAAAAACTTGGCTGAGAGCAGTGAGTAGAACAACGATCGCCTTCTCAACACAGGCCAAGGGCAGGTGTCACCTTTCTCTTCCGGGTCGTGCAACAAGTTCATTCCAGCGAACTTGTTTGTTTGGGTCTTTCCCTGGAGGCCAGGATTGAGATCACTATTTCAAGCTTGAGTTAGGAAACTGGTTCATGAGAGGAAAGCAGCTAAGTTTCATCTAAGAGTGATCAACCAGGCCTCTAAAATAGGTATTTCAGGGAAACAGTGAAAAAGAAAGAAATGTATGTACCCCATGGAAAGATATTTCTGAGATGTGTGTGTGCCCAATATTGCTATTAGCCATTTCACACAATTTTTTACAAAATCAAGCCAATCCATATTTTTGATAGATTTTAGGTGGAGAAACCCAACGCATCATTTTAATTGTTGGGAGTCTGTAACTATCCCTAACTCTATGTCGCTGCAAAATTCTATTTCATCCCAATGTTGCTCCAACTTTAGCATAAATGAATGGAAAGGATGTTTCTACAAAGAAATCTGACTCTAAATGCAGGAAATTTTATATAGAAATATGTATTCAGGTTTTTCAGGCTTAGCTCTCCATGGTTGTTTCTTACATTTCTTTTCATTTTGTTTAAATGCGGAAAGAGGAGTTGAATGAGGGGAGGATGTGAAATTGAAAGAAGAAATGCTTTATGTACATTTTCCATTATGAGATTCCTGTAGCTCAAAAGATACGCTGTCTCCATAAAGTGATTTAACATCCATAAATGCCAATTTACAAAGCATTATGCACTGCCATCAAGGAAAAAAAATATATTCTCCCTCTTTCCCTGCCCAATAAGTAAACTTTGAAAACAATTACAAGCACATGTAATAATAATACAGCAACTTGCATTTCTATAGCAACTTCCACCAGAGGATTTCTCAGCGCTTTGCAAACAGTAATTAACCAGACCCCTAACATCCACGCAAGGGAGCTGAGAGAAACAGATCTCTACCAAACCACCTGAACGTTGCCTCACTGCCACCTCTGGGCGGAGGAACAGCTGTTTAAAAACTGAACTGCAAACAAAACTCACATTTTAGAAAATGATTGGACTCAGGACTCCAAAATGCAATAGAAAATGATACAGTGCAGGGTTTTTTTTCTCTTGCTATGAATGTGACCGAAAGGGATAATCAAGGTACTATCTTGTATGTCATCTGCCATCACTGCATCCCCAACAACTAGATTTACCCCAATGTATGAAGCAGCTGCTGCCTCCATCACCCCAGAGGTGACCCCATGACCAAACAGTGTTGCCTTAAGGAAAGTAACCAACTTTCTTAACAAACACACATAGAACTTTTTTCAGGCACTGTTGTGAGTGCTTTGTAATTCGTAACTCATTCCATCCTCACAGCAAATCTATTTGGGGCTATTATTACTATCATCATCATTATTACTGTTACCATTTCACAGGTGAGGAAGCTGAGGCAAAGGTCTAAAAAAAATTGTCTACCAGCTAGTGAGTGGCTGAGCCGATGTTGTCTAGTTCCAGAATCCACAATACAACTTTCAGCCTGCGCTGCCTCTCAGGATTGGAATTTTCTGTAAACAAACTTGAATGTGAACCCATTAGCACACTTTCTCAACTTGGTCATGCCATTGTCTCCTTTTTCAACCTGCGAGAAAACGCACATGGTTCCCAGGAGTAGTGACTCAGGCAAGAAGCCAATCTGAAAAGAAAAAAAATCCATTCTGCTTGCTTCAGCACCTCCCAGACACTGCTGGAACCCCTAATAAGGCTCCATCACAAAGTGGGAAGCCTGAGATCAGGCAAGAGCAAAGCTAGTGGGGGTTTTTTGCTCCTTGCTCTTGCTAAGTGCGTGCCTTTCTGACCACTGAGGAGGGCCTTAGCCCCGATGACTCTTGTTCTCTCACCCTCGGACCCTTGTCATGTCTTTTTCTTTTTTAATTTATTTACACATACAAGAGCTGGGGTTGTAGGCCAGAGGTGTGGCAGGGGTAAGAGGATTCACCAAAGGCAGAAGGGGGAGCAGAACAGGCAGATCGACTGAAGTACACTGCTGAGGGGAGCAGCGGGTGAGGCAGGAGAGGTCTGCTGAGCCATGTGGGAAGCTCCCTGGCTGGGGATTGAACTTGTGCTGCAGTGGCTGTGGCTAGCTTCATAGTGTGGAGACCTAACGCCTTGCGCCACCAGGGAGGCCCCTCTTGTCATGTCTTGGGCCTAAACAATGGTTCTCATACTTAATACCCAACTTCCCCATTGCATATGGATGTGCTTCTAGTTTTTTTCCTCCAAAAAAATATTCCTTGGCAGGAGACTATCTCCCAGAGCAATTACCCAAGGACCATTTGATGCCCTGCAGAAGAGGCACTGAAGTAAATGGTTAAGAGCAAAGCCTCTGAATTTAGACTCAGCTCTGCCACTTTCTGGATGTGAGTGACCTTGAGCGACGCATTCAACTTTTTTTTTTTAAGATTGATTTATTTATGCATACAAGCTGGGGTACAGGCCAGAGGCGTGGGACGGCGAGAGGGTTCACCAGAGACAAAGTGGGGAGCAGAACAGGCAGATGGACGGAAATAAACTGCTGAGGGGAGCAGCGGGCATGGCAGGAGAGGTCTGCTGCACCATGTGGGAATCTCCCCAGCCGGGCGTCGCACTCGCATTGCCCACTGCCGACAGCTCACAGAGCAGTGCTTAACCGCTGCGCCACCAGGGAGGCCCCACATTCAACTTTTTAAAGCCTCAGTTCCTCCATCTTTAATATGGAGCCAGTGACGGTAACTGAGTCATAAATTGCTCTAAGGCTGATTAATATGATCAAATGGCAGACTTCATTCTAAGAAAGAGGAAAGAAAAGCAGTGATGTCTCTTTCTGAACAATGAGATTCGGTGCCTGATAGTCTTTCCCTTTTTAGCCTTGGCCATCAGGGATCTTCAGGCTCAGGGTCCCACTTAGCTTTAGCAGCTCTGCAGGACCCTACGGCTCGCCCATGGGTGTCTGTTTTCTTCTCCAGCACTAACCTTCCCTTCCGACTGCCATATTCTTTAATCCTGGTTTTTTTTTAAATTCGCGCGTGTGTGTGTGTGTGCGTGTGTGTGTGTGTGTGTGTATGTGTGTGTGTGTGTGTGTGTGTGTGTTTCATTTCAGGTCACTGCATTAGATACATAGGTAGACGCAGATCATTAGAATAGAAGCCCCAAGTGAGCAAATTGCCTGTTGTGTTGTTGCTATGCCCCCAGAAGACTAAGACGGTACAAGCAGTTGCATCTGCCCATAACTGACGCTCAGAATCGTCCCTGACTTGGATTCACTATCCCCCTAACCCAACAGCTTCACCAGTGCTGGCTTGGCTGGAGGCTACAGCTCTACTAATTTTCCCTGATCCCAGCAGCCGATAGGTGGACGGCCCGCAGGAGAAGCTCCAGTGGTGAGGCTGTTCTCCCTGCGCTGTTTTTCCCCTATTGTCTATGGACAGAACATGAGGAAGCAGGCAGGGTCGGACGCTGGTCAAGAGAAAATTCCACTTTGTCCAGATAACTAATCCCCTGGAGTCAGCTAGTGCAGACCCCTTCCTAAGAAGCTAGCGGTTTTGGCAATGCAATAGGAACAACAGTAGTAAATTTAGTCACAGCAAAGACATGCCCTTCTGACTCGGAGACCCCGTGTGTGGGCAGAGCTGGGCCATGTCCCTGAAGGGAAGGTCCCCTGGGAAGGGCTGCATTGCTCCCTGAGACACAGCCAAAGGCTTCAATGCTGGTTCTGTTTGTGACAAATTATTAGACAATGTGGATGCACCTGGGGGAGGGTGGGGGAGGGGGACAGTCTCAGTGGAGTCCCCATCCTAAGCACAGATGCCAGTACAGCCTCAACCCTCACTCCTCACCAGTGGAATTCAACTCCAGTTCAACTTCTGTTTCTTGAGTGCTTACTATGGGACCAGCCCAGGGACTTGCTAGATGCCGCAAATTTCCAGGCATTTGATTTTAAGAGAGCAGTAAGAACCGAAAAGGTTGCTCACATATTTCCCTTTCTCCTCCACTTCCTCCCTGGTCTGTCATCCTTGGTCTTAAGATTTTTAACACCCTCCCAAGTTGGAATGGCTTCCCTTCCAATTTTTGGAAAGCATCCAATCTTCCCTCCTCTCTCTCCCAGCAGGTAGCACACACACAGCAGTTCCAACCAGGAGGGAATGCTTTTCTTTCTCCCCCTCCAGGAAATCTTCCAACACTGGTCTTGTTAGATTCTTGCATTTGAAGTCTCCCTGGGAATAAGCACACATTGCTGATCACTCTAAAGATTAAGTCAATGAAATAAAAATTCATTTTTGAGACATAAACTGTAAATGACCGGGGTTTTCCACGGGAATATGGGCACTTCGGTGGAGGCATGGCGGCCCTCGAGTTGGCAGTAATTTGCTGCCGTGTGCCAGGCGGTCCTGAAGTCGTTCAATAGACAAGACATCATCAAATACCACATCTGAATTCTGTTCATATTATTAGAATGAAAAGGGTAATGCAATTCAATTGCCTGGAGAATCGTTGTACACACAGACATAAACAGAGCTGGCCCGAGGCAAAATTGCCTAGCAAATGAAGTTTGTCTACAGGGCTGCTGGCTGGCCCGCCTTGCCCTCCCAACTCAGCCCTCCCTTTGACAGGAACCCCATGAGAATTTAAATCTGCGTGTTGCCCCTCCCAAGGGTTATTTGCTTTTTGAATGTTCTTTCGGGTTGATAATGAAGGGATTAAAGACGCACATTTATCAAATACCTACAATGGACCAGGCACATTTGCACAAAAATGTTAATTATTGCTGCATATGACGCATTCATTCCAAAATACTTCTGGGGCTCTACACCGAGCCAGCCCTGGAGAGCCAGCCGGATCCAGCCAGACCCTTCCCTCATCCCCTCGTAGGCTCCACAGACCAATGGGGAGAAAGAAGCAATAAACCAACAAATATGTGCTTGTCAGGCAGTGATGGGGCTGTCAGAAAGATAAATCAGGGTAGAGGTAGAGGGCAGTGGAAGTGGGGTGCTATGTAGGACCAGGGTCACCATGGAAGGGCCCCCAGGGGAGAGAATGGTAGTTAGAGCCCCCCTAAAAAATGAATGAGCAAATCAGTCAATCCTGAAATGCATTCCAGGCAAATGTGTTTGCATTGTCCTGGAAATGCTCAGGGAGGCAAGTGGGAGAGAGAAGCTTGAATGAGGGGGAAGGGGAGACTTGGGTAACAGGAGGAAGTGGGAGACCAGAGGCGGAAGGGGGGGGGGGTTGGCAAGGGATTGACGCCAGTGGTTTGACATCAGAAACCCACTAGAGGGTCTAAGCAAAGGAGCGACCCTTGTCCACTCGGGTTTTCAGCTTTCTCTGGCTGCTGGGTGGAGATGGCTTGTGCAGGAACAAGTTCGGGGGCAAACACTGCAGCTGTGGCCGAGAAATGAAGGCTGCCTGGCCAGGAAGGGCCTGGGGAAGCGAGGGATACCAGAGGCCCACAGAGGAGCTGGGTAAGGAGCGGCCACACAGAGCCCCAGAGGCTGCCTGGGGCTGTAACCACACCATGGAAGGTGCTCTTGGTGGAGGAATTTTACTCCCAGAGAGCAGGAGGAGGAAAATTTGGGGAGCTGGGTGTTCTCTGGGTCCTTGGAATCTCACTCCAGTCCTGGGAGTTCCACCGAGAGTTAATGCTAATGTCCACACTTACCAAGTTCAGCTGTGGGCAGCGCCCTGCGCTGAGGGGTGTGACTATCCTCACAGCGGCCGGCCCATCAGTGTCAATGTCAGCCCATCTCACAGATGAGGAAGCAGAGTCTCGGCTTTATTCCCCCGTCTGAGGTGGCGGAGCTGGGGTGTGGACCTGGCTGTGTGGGTGCCAGGGCCCCTACTGCTTCCTCCTTAAAGAGAAGGTTACTTGGACTCAGAGACTGAGGTTCATAGGTCAGCTGGTTCCCCTGACAGGAACTCAGGGGCCATTAGAAAATGTTCACATAAGCCTGGGAGACCCTCCTCGGGGGCGCACTGCCGAGAGGGGGAGCCCCGTGGGGAGCTCAGAGTCCAACCATCTCCGGGTCACTAGGATGCCCTTCCCTCGGTATCCTTGTCAGTCCATCCTGGGGCACAGGTCTTCCAATATTGGGAGAGGGGAGAGGAGGATCCATTAATAAACAACAGTTGCCAACTCCCAGCTTTATTAGCGGGGGATGGAGGTATTTCCAAGCCTTCATTCCCCCCCACCCCCGCCCCAGGTTAAGGCGAAGGGGCAGCTAGAGAAACAGGCTTCTCTGGGGAGGACCAGGATGGCACAGGGGTGAGAGTGGGAAGGAGAAGACAGGTAGGGAGAGTCACAAAAGACACACTGCACTTTTCTGGGAAGAAGAGAGAGAAATGGTGGCATGCTGAGTCTCAAAATACCACAATCCCAGATCCCCCAGAAATTTTCTTCGTTCTCATTCCCTACGAAAAGGCAATACCCTCTTTATGTGCCTTGCTTCAAGGGTACTTACTCAGTTAAAAGAGCCTCCCTTGGGGTAGATGTGGCCTAACTCCCCGTAAGGTCCCGCTCCAAGTCATCGAAATAAACAATAATAACAATAATAACAATAACAATAATAACAATAACATAATAACAATAGCATCTCTTGACATGATTGGCTTCTACATAATTCAATCTGTGGCCGAATTCAGTGACAGACTATGTGGTTCTCTCCAAGTTGTGGATGAAGCACCCAGAACTCAGAAGTGAAGTGAGTTGGCCAAGGCCTCACAGTTGGGTGAGGAGAGGATCTGTGATCCAAACTTAGAGCAACCGACTCAGAGGCCCGGGGCTGCACCCTCACACATTTCCACACCTCCCCATCCCGCCCCCAGCCGAGTGCCTGGCTGGCACTTTGTCTCACTCACTTGCATCCTCAGCACCCAGTTGTACTTAGTAAATATTGATGGAAATGACGCATGGGTGAATATAAATGAGCTAAAATGAACTGATTTCTATAAATATGCTCACTTCACTTACGTTGTCACAGACAGTGCAAACAGCTTTGAGGAACCGTTTATTCATTCAACAAATGCTTATTGGAAATCCACTGTCTGCCAGGCAGTCTGCTAGAAGCTGAGAGTGTGGAGAGGATGAGATCTGTCCTATTCCCTAATCTTGAGGAACTCACAAAATAGAGGGGAAGAAAACCCAAAAAGAAGCAAATAGGAGCATCACAAAGGGAAAGGTATTTGCAAACTGCTAAAGAATGATGAAGGGAGAGGCAGGATGCCAAGGAGAGGGCTCTGGTTAGACAGGGAGGTTCTCTGAGTAAGGAATAGCTAAGGTCGAGTAGAAGTCACCCAAGAAGAAACTGGGGAGTGTGTTCCAGGCAGAAGGAGTGGCATCTGGGAAGATGACGCTGAGTTTACGTGAAGTCCGAGACAGGGCTGAGAACTTTGAGCCTAAAAAAGAAAAAGAAAAAAGAACTTCGAGCCTTCCAGCAAGTGTAGGAAGACCCGGGTGGGCAGGGCAGAGATTCGGGAGATGGAACGAGACAGCCAGAGACGCAGGCCAGGGCCAGAAGATGGGGGCCTCTTTATATATTTTGGGTTCCAGCCTAAAAGCAATGGGAGTCCTTTGATAAGTGGGGTGGGGGGGTGAGGCAGTGCTGTGCTCAGCCTCTTTCTGCTCGGGGGCCAGGGGAAGAGAGACCGGCGAGGAGGCCGTGACCACTGGGCCAGGCTGGTGAGATCTCTTCTGGAAGCAGGACACTGAGCCCAGGAGACGATACTGACTTGTCAGTCATGTCCACAAATGAGCCCAGCATGGAGCCAGGTGTGGCCTCTGCAAACAGACAAGATGCCAATACAGGATCTACTTTTTATGGGTATGTGGTTGTCAGCAGGTCAGCGAAGCTCTAGGAGCCTGTTTCCTTTCTGGTAAACGAGGACTAGAGAAACAGCCTCACAGAATGAGACAATGCAGGTGACCGTGGGGAGCATGCTGACCTCCCTGACCAGCGAGCCCCTCCAGACACGGGTGGTCTGACCTCCCCGCCCAATGACCGGGCTCTCCTGCCCGGGGAAATATTTAAAGAAAGAATGGATCCCCAATGCGCTATGCCATCGAGACAATGCAGGGTGCTAGGTCTCCCCGGGAAGCCTTGCAGCCGCCTGCCAGCCCCGTGCTACCAATCCCTGTCACTGACCAAGGCTGTCCTCACTTTAGCAGTCACTCAATTACCGCTCCCTGAGCATCTCCAGGCACAAAGCCTCTCCCATGTGTCCCCATTGTTCTCCTGAGAAGCCCAGGACACAAGTCAATTCTGGCCCTAATGAGAGCGTTTCAACACCTGACAGTAGCTATTGAGCATGTGCTAAGTGCCACCTTCAGGCCACCCAGGCGGCTGCCCGAGGTGAAGGTCCCAGCCAGCCGGGAGACAGAGCACACGGCGGGGCTCTGGCATCACAGCCTCACACAGCAGATGTTGCTGCCTTCACCAGGGCCCAATGATGATGTTAACACCCTGGACATTAATCCCTGGGCCCTTGCCAGGCAGGACCCGACCTGCGCTCTCTCCCATTTAATAACACAAGTCCTGGGCCTCCCTGGTGGCGCAAGGGGTTAAGTCTCAGCACTATGACGCTATCCGCAGCCACTGCAGCAAAAGTTCAAACCCCAGCCAGGGAGCTTCCCACATGGCGCGGCAGACCTCTCCTGCCTCGCCCGCTGCTCCCCTCAGCAGTGTACTTCAGTGGATTCGCCTGTTCTGCTCCCCACTCTGTGTCTGGTGAGTCCTCTCACCACACACACACACACACACACACACACACACACACACACACACACACCTTTGACCTACACCCCAGTTCTTGTATGCATAAATAAATAAATCTTTTTTTAAAAAAGTCCTCTGGGAGGGGTGGGGGTGGAACTCAAGGATGGGTATCGGGAAAGCCACACATCAGGAGTTCACATTCCAAGCTCGACTTCTCTGCACCACGTTGGGGGCTGAAATGCCCGGGGTCTCAGCAGAGTGCACGCCAGCCCCGGCAGTCAGCAAGGGCTGTTATAGCTACTGCAGAAAATTAAATGTCTTACTCAAGGAAATAAAATACATCTGCAGGAGCTCCCTGAATACAAATTTGCTTTCCTGATGCCCAGGTGTTTGAGATGTGTTAAATAAATGATAAGCTCCTTGCGAGCAGGGAAAACAGCACTGTGTCCGGTGCATCGTAAATATTCTCGAACAAGTGAGGATCCCTGGCTCAAATCCAGTGCCGGAACTCTGCTCTGTGGTCTGACACCCACCACAGGAGGGTAGAATGTCCACTCTGCATCATCAGTGATTTTTTTTAGCCCCTGGTTCCTCACAGCCCAGTATGTCCCTGACCTGCCTTTTCCTCCATCCAGTGTGTGTGTGAGCTGAGAAGCAGGACCCAAAGGAGGCAGACCTGGAGGCAGGCCATAGCAGGCTTCCCTGGGTGGCTGAGTCTGGAATATGGAGAGACGCGGACGTGGACCTGAAAGGAGAAGAGATGGGCGAGGCTCCAACAACATGGCATCTGGTGGGCCATGTTAAGAATGTTGTTCTCCAGTCTCAAAGCAATGGGAAGTTGCTGTAAAGTTTAGGGGGCGAGGAAAAGCAGGAGCAAAGTGATGTGATAGCATCTTTTTTTTTAAATATTCATGGGTTAAATTTTTTTTTAAAGATTGATTTATTTATACACACAAGTTGGGGTACAGGCCAGAGGCGTGGGGCGGCAAGAAGGTTCACCAGAGACAGTGGGGAGCAGAACAGGCAGATCAGAAATACACTGCTGAGGGGAGCAGCGGGCGAGGCAGGAGAGGTCTGCCACACCATGTGGGATTCTCCCCGGCTGGGCATCAAACTCGCATTGCGCGCTGCCGACAGCTCCACAGCGCAGCGCTCAACTGCTGCGCCACCAGGGAGGCCCGATATGATAGCATCTTGAACAGACTTGGAGGAGCCTGGGTTCTGTAAGAAGGCCAGTTAGGAAGCTAAGCCAGAGTGTCTGAGACCAAGGAGAGAGAAGAGACATAAAGAGAAAGGGGTGCATTGAAAAGACCCTGGGGGGAGGGGTCCTCCCTCATGGCATAGGGGTTAAGTCTTAGCACTATCACACTTTAACTACTGCTGCAATAGCCTGAGTTCAATCCCCGGCCAGGGAGCTTCCCACAGGGGGCAGCAGACCTCTCCTGTCTCGCCTGCTGCTCCCCTCAGCAGAGCATTTCAGTAGATCTGCCTGTTCTGCTCCCCTTCTGTACTCTGTCTCTGGTGAATCCTCTCACCTCCTGCACCTCTGGCCTACACCCCAGTTATTGTATGCATAAATAAGTAAAAGTAAATCTTTAAAAAAATAGTGCTATCAAATGGTGGTGCACTTGCACATTTAAAAAAGATACTGGGGAGCTAACAGACTGGACATGGGGGTGAGGGAGAGGGGAATCATGTAAGTGGAGCCCGGATTCCTGACTCAACCAGAGGTTTGCAACAGGGTGGTGTTGGAGGGTTGGATGAGGGTGTGACTCGTCAGCTAGGGTTTGGGAATGCCGGCTTTGGGGTGCCTTATTCCCAAATGGAGACATTCTGTAGGTAGTGGGGGATACGTGAGTGGAATTTGGAGAAATCAGGGCCAGAGTGGCAAATGCAAGTGTCAATCTGTGCACATGGGAATTTAAGCTGTGAAGCTCAGGGGACTTCCTTAGGGACAGAGTACATCAGAGAGACTCACTGTGGTTCACTTAAGGTTTCTCCCGCCATTGGACATTTGTGTGGTTTCTGAGAGCTTGACTTTATAAATGTCCCAGTAATGAGCATCCTTGTCCTAATTGATAGCATTTTCCATATTCTAGGTTAATTTTCTAAATAGCCTATCTCAGTAACATGGTTAACAGAGGCTAACTGCTATAACAATGAATCAATCGTGTTTCCAAAATGAAATAGAAATTCCTTTTTGATTGACCATTATTTGTGGTTGCTTATGAAACTGCTCTCTTCCAATATCTGGGTGATTTATTGTCTTATCAGTTCAACCAAAAGGGCCTTCTTCCTCTGAATTCTAACAGCCAATCCTAGAGACACTCTCTCCATTCAGAGCCTGATATTTTAGAGCAGATATGTAGACACATGAAGGATGATGGTCTTTCCATTGTATGTACCTGATCTTGATTGCTGGGAACAAGCTTCTCCTTTATGTTCCCTCCAGGTCTAGCAAAACCATCACAGGGAATGATTGTAGTAGATTAACGGGGCAAGAGGAGATAGTAAGGGGGGCCTCCCTGGTGGCACAGGGGTTAAAGTCTCAGCGCTATCAAGCTATCGCCAGCCACTGTGACATGAGTTCGATCCCTGGCCAGGGATCTGCCTGTGTACTTCGGTAGATCTGCCTGTTCTGCTCCCCACTCTGTCTCTGGTGAATCCTCTCACCTTCTGTAGCTCTGGCCTGCGCCTCAGTTCTTGTATGCATAAATTTTTTTTAAATCTTTAAAAACAAAAAGAGGATGGTAAGGATTCAAACCTACCAAACCCTGTCTTATACCAAGACCTGTACCGGGAACTTTACATAAACATATATGTCAACCTTCCAAAACACTTTCATCCCCACCTTACAAGGTAGTAGGTGCTGGTATCTGATACAACAGCTAATCCTCCGACTCCCAGCGGCCCATGCATGGAAGTCCACTTCTCACTGTCCCCAGTTTCTTGCTCCCTGAGTCCACAGCAGGCAGCTCTCCAAGCACAGTCAGGGGCCGCAGGCCTTTCTGCCCCTGGCATCTGAAGGCAGCAAGTCATGCTGGTCTCCTGCAAGGGAAGGAGCCTGGGCTGGCCTGTGAGAGGTTCCCAGGCCCCGGCTGGGACGCGGCACAGCACACCCACGCCATTCCGGGGCCAGAAGGCCACCCCGTGGTCACACTTAGCGTGGACAGGCGGGGTCTAGACTACAGGGGAAGCAGGTTGGGATGATTCATAACCACCTCCGCCATAGGACAGCAGGAGCCAGAGCCAGAGATGCTAAGTGAGCCGCCAGGCGTTAGCCCCTGCACAGAGCCGAGCCGGCTCCCCACCCCAGCCTCGCACTCCAGCCTGTGCTCCCTCCCCCACATTCTGCTGATTGACGCCAATCATGGGGTGCAGACCTCTGGGGCCTCCAAAATGCATCTATTTGAAGCATCCTGACCATTGCTGAGTTTCACATATAACTCCACTTGAGACTGCAGAGTGGCAGTCTCACCCTAAAACCGAGGGCAGGTGTGTTTTGCAGAGTCACCCTCCGTGTCCTCGGAGCGCGCTCCCACATCCCGCGCGCCCCTTCCACGAGTCAATCAAGCCGCTGACGCGCCCGCCTTAGGTAGGCGCGTGTTCCTGCTCTGAAGTCTGTGCCTCATAAGCTTGACATATTCAGATGCTCCGGCTTTTATCCTGAGTAAATTAAAGCTCTTAAAATGTCAGAATGTTTTTGTTTCATTTGACATTCTCACCATAGGTCAAACTACCTCCAAAACAGACATGTCTAAATGGCTGTCTAACCACATCGCTCAGAATGGCTTTTGAGGAAGTCTAGGGCGTCCAGGAGAGTGGAGAGCGGAGCCCTTGGGCATCAGTAATTCTGTTTGGCTCTGTTCCCAAGCAAGCAACGTATTGAGCAGCCGCTGGGCCACGGATCCTGGGCCTGGAGAGCCGAAGGAATTATGGGAGGGCTTTCCACCGACCCCTTGCTTTGCAAGCAGAAACCACAGAATCTTAACACTCAGTTCTTGATTAGTTTGTCAGGCTACACCACAAAATCCTGTCTGGTCAAAATGAGGTTGAAATATGGAAAAGGAGGAAGAAGAAGATGGTTAAAAAAAAATAATAAGAGTGTTAGGAGAAGGAAGAGGGACACAGAAAAACTTGAAGGTGCTGGGGAGGAAAAGGAAGATTAGCGCTGGGAAGCGAGCTTACCAAAGAGGAAGCAAACATTTTGCACATGTCCATGTTATGACTTTAAAATATATCTAGGATCCGCAGGGCAAGCTCACCTCCTTGTCTTCCCCACCGCCTTCTCCCATGCCCCCTTGGCCCTTCCCCCCCTCCTAACCTCAGCACTTATGAATGTTCACTAGTTTTCGTCAACGCTTGATTCATCAAATCAGCCACTACGTAAATGTCCAGTATTCATTTTTGTAATTTTGATTTGCTTTATAGCACATCATCTCCTCAAACTGCCTCCATTTTGCCTAAAATGGCTACATTTCATCCTTCCTTGTGACTGAATAGTAGTCCATAGAGTGGAGAGACCAACTGCTCTTGATCTAGGGGTCTAGGTCTCCTCCATGTCTAGCTATTGTGGACTGTGCTGCAATAAACACTGCAGAACATGTCAGTTTTTGAGAGGATGGTTTTGTGTTCTTTGTTTTTTTTTATTTTAAGATTTATTTATTAATGCATATAAAAACTGGGTGCAGGCCAGAGGTTTCAGGGGGGGGTGGTGGTGAGAGGATTCACCAGAGACAGAGTGGGGAGCAGAACAGGTGGATTCATTGGAATACACTACTGACGGGAGCACCAGGTGAGACAGGAGAGGTCTGCTGCGCCATGTGGGAAGCTCCCTGGCCGAGGATCGAACTTGTGTGCTGCAGTGGCTGCGGGTAGCTTCATAGGCTGCAACTTAACCCATTGAGCCACCAGGGAAGCCCGGTTTCATGTTCTTTGGATAGATGTCCAGCATGGATCGCTGTGTAGTATGGTGTTACCATGTGCAGTTTCTTAGGGTCATTCCAGACAGTGTTCCTGGATGGTGGCACCAGTTCCCATCCCCCCATCCCCACCAACAGTGTGAGAGGGCTCCCCCTCCTCCATATCCTCTCCAGCATTCATTCTTGGGGTGTTTTTAATAAGTGCCATTCCCACGATGTGAGATGGCATCTCATTATGAAATTGCCCTGCATCTCTGGTATTAAAAGTGATGATGAACATTTTTCCATGTATTAATTGGCCTTCTGGGTATCCTCTTTGGTGAACTGTCTGCTCAGATCTGTTGCCCATTTATTAATTGGATTGTTGGGTTTTCTGTTGTTGAATTGTGTAAGTTTTTGTATATCTTGGATAGTAATCCCTTGTCAGTTATATATTGTGTGAAAATTTTCTCCAATTCTGTAGAATGTCTTTTTAATCTTCTTATATTTTCTTTTGCTGTGTAAAAGCTTTTTAACTTGAGGTAATCCAAATTGTTTATTTTTTGCTTTTATTTTCCTTGGCATAGAAGTCAAGTCTCAAAAAACATCTTTATTGTTGACATGGAGCATACTGCCACAGTTTCTGCCTGTGTAGTTTATTGCTGCAGGTCTTAGATCTAAATCTTTAATCTATTTGGAGTTTATTTTTGTGTATGGAGTTCGAGCATGATCCAACTTCATTCTTTTATGTGTGACTTTCCAATTTTCCCAGCACCATTTATTAAAGAGATTGTCCTTTCCCCATTGTCTGATCACAGCTGCTTTGTCATAGATTAGGTGCTGATATGTACGTGGGCTTATTTCTGGCTTTCAATTCTATCCCATTGATCCAGGTGTCTGTTCCTGTGCCAATATCACATGTCTCTTAGTACTGCGGCTGCTTTATAGTAAAGTTTGAAATCAGGTAATGTGAGCCCTCCATTTCTCTCCTTTATTCTCAAGGTTGCTTTTGCAATTCAATGCCTTTCGTGGTTCCATGGAAGTTTCAATATTTTTTGTTCAATTTCTTTGAAAAGTAGTGTTGCTCTTTTGATGGGGATTGTGTCTATACATACTGCTTTAAGCAGAGTCGTCATTTTGATTACATTGATTCTCCCCATCTACGAGAATCTTAATGCTGGAGAAACAATACCGGTAATAATACCTGTCAACATTGATGAATGCATTCACCAAAAAATATAGCCATTGAGAGCCCACTTTGTGCCAAATACCATCATAGAAGCTAGAGATAGAACTGTGCGTACAAGACACCGTCCTCACAAAGCTGACATTCACAGGAGGAGGAGGAAGTGGACAAAGGAATATATAATGCAGGGTGGTGCTGGGTGCCGTGGAAATGGAGTAAGGAAAGAAGGTGCAGAAGGATGAGGTGGTTGGCAGGTTCCCAGGTCATACAGGTTGCTCAGGAAGGCTTCTCCTACGCAAAGACATCTAAGCAAAGACCTGAAAGAAGTGAGGTAGTGCGGGTACAGGTAGGCAGAAAAGACAGTAAGTGAAGAGGCTTGAAGGGAGGATATGCTTGGCATCTTTCAGAAGCAGCAAGGAGACCAGGTAAGCTAGGAGAGCTGGCAGGGAAGATTGACAAGGGCACAGGTCGGGTAGAGCTCACACTCATGGTAAGGGTGGTGGACTTTCTTATTTATTTTTTAAAGATTTATTTTTTATTTATACGTACAAGCTGGGGTACAGGCCAGAGGTGTGGGGCGGCGAGAGGGCTCACCAGAGACAGAGTGGGGAGCAGAACAGGCAGATCAGAAATACACTGCTGAGGGGAGCAGTGGGCGAGGCAGGAGAGGTCTGCCGCGCCATGTGGGATTCTCCCCGGCTGGGCGTCGAACTCCCGTCGCCGCTGCCGACGCTCCACAGCGCAGCGCTTAACCGCTGCGCCACCGAGGAGGGCCCTGGACTTTCTTATTTTAAAATAACCCTGATATTTCTCTTTTGTTTAAGTGTGCTTACTGAGGTGACATTGATTTACAACCCGGTGTATGTTTCAGGTGCATAGTAGGTTCACACCCCTTCACATATATGTTATCACACCACACCCAAGATTGCAGCTTCCCATGGCGTGAGGGATGAGAGCAGCTGAGAAGACGGTTTGGGGGATGGAATCCTGGAGTGCCCCACGGGCCTCAGGAAGATGAGGGGCAACAGAGAAGGAGGAGGAATAGCCAGGGAAGCTGGAAGGGAATCCAGGGAGGGGTGCCTGCAGGCAAATGAAGTTCAAGGAGGGGGTGATCAGGGGGTCAAACGAGATGAGGACAGACCTGAGGGAGGGTGCTAGAGATGAAAGTCTGATGAGAGAGGCCAAGGGAAAATCTCTCACGCTCTCTCCCAGTGCCACCCACCCCAGCCCTCTCTCTTTCCCTCTCCTCACTATTTTCCAGGCACAGTACAGGCTCTTTACTTGAGTTTACCAATTAAATTCACAGGACCTCCTGGGGGGAGGCAGAAACGGTTGTTTTTTCCATGTTACAAATGAGGCAGGGGAGACAACTGCAGCTCTAAGTATGGCGACTGGACTTGGCCTTCGTGTGGGCCGGACCCCGGAAACTCCATTTTCCTTCCTTTGGACTAGTCCACATCTCTTAGAGGTCACCCGGAGCAAGCCACACAAAGATTTCCCACTTTCAAAAAATCTCCAAAAATAGGTCATCCAGCTTCTCTTTGAACAGTGTCTGATTCACTCTGATTAGCATCTCTCCTTTAGATTTTTAATTAAAGAACTTCCAGCGTCCACCCCTGTCTACTCCATACTGCAGATGGGGTACCTTCTTCGAGGAGGATCCTCCTTTCCTTGCTCTACTTCCTTCCCCATTTAAAAACAAAAAAATGTGATATGTGGATAGGAAAACAATTCTATTGACACCAACTCTCAGAAAAGCGTAAGCATTCGAGTTCTTGCCCATCTCTGGCCACTGCCTGAGCCCCAGCCCAGAGAGGCACCCACAGGCCTGCTGGGACCCGCCCCTGGTCTCTTCCCAGGTACTCTGAGCGGCAGGTGAGAGCACGTGGCCCTCACCTGGTCACAGTTTGGAAACTACTCACAGAGCCTGTCTGCTTGGGTCGCTCCTCATCCTCAGGGTCGCAAGACAGCTTCAGTGACTTCGGGGCATGCAACCTCAAAAGACAACACCCAGGGGCCTCTCTGGTGGCGCAGCGGTTAAGCACTGCACTGTGGAGCTGTCGGCAGTGATGGCGCGAGTTCGACTCCCGGCCAGGGAGATTCCCACATGGTGCGGCAGACCTCTCCTGCCTCGCCCGCTGCTCCCCTCAGCAGTGTATTTCAGTAGATCTGCCTGTTCTGCTCCCCGCTCTGTCTCTGGTGAACCCTCTCGTCGCCCCACGCCCTCTGGCCTGTACCCCAGTTTGTATGCATAAAGAAATAAATCTTAAAAAAAAAATAAGACAACACCCAGAAGACCAAGGAGGGTTCCTTCAGGATGGTTTCAGGTGAAAGCCAGAAGCTGCTTTCCCAGAACCCCCAGAAAACCTCTTCTCCTGTCTCATTGGCCCAAGTTGACCACGTGACCATTCTCATCCTACCTGTTGGCTGGGGTGGGTTACTGCCCCAGGAGAGGACCACCCCTGAGCTAGGGTGGAGTCAGCTTCCCCTGAAGGGCTGAATCTCGCAAGGAAGGGGTGGTGAGCAGTCACTGAACAGAGTCAGGTTTCTGTGAAAAAGGAGGAAAGGGCAAGTCCACCCGAACGCCTCACCTCCTCTCCCCTCCCTGCGCCTGCGCTGCACTGCAGTGAAGGGAACACGGAACCTAGGACATAAAGCTTCACCTTCGCCCTCTTCTTACCCGGATGAGAATTCATGATGTCCTGCCTCTTCCCACCCAACAAGGAGCTCAAAAACCCTCCTCCTTCTATCCAACCGCCTTACTTTAGGCCCTCACCAGCCCTGCCCTGTTAACACCGCAGCTTCACTGCTCTCTGCTTCTCGCCACATCCTTCCAAACAGCTTCCCTAGGAGCTCACCCCTGGAAGGTTGAGATTGTTGCCCCCCCTGTAAAGACTTCCTTGGACTTTCCGAGGCTTCGGCCTTGTGTCTGGTTCTCTTGTAGGAACAACAGGATTTTCATGCTCTCTACCTGCCTGTGCTGCCATCTCTTGCCTCTTTCCAGAAACTTGGGTTTATGCCAGGCTGAACAATCAATAGATCGCAAATGCTTGCCAGTCCCCACTTCAAACAAAATAAAACATCTCCTTGCCCATCTCTGTTAATGGCCACCATCTATCTTCTTCTCGGCAAAATTCCTAGGGGTGATCCTGATTCCTCTTTCCTTCCCTCATCACGTCTAACTCTCCCATGAATAATGTTAATTCCGCCTCCAGAACAATTCCAAACTGTCATCTCCCCTCCATGCCCACAACTGCCATTTCCACTCAGTTCCCCATGGCTTCCACAGGCTGTATCACAGTCGCCGACCAGCCAGTCTATTTGGACCCTCAAAGTCCTCCCCAAGGCCCACAGATGTCACATGATCTCACCGGCTTACCTCTCTGACCACGACACCCCCTTCCACCGTCTCCCTCTCACGCCCCTTCCTTCTGCCTTGAAGATACCAGGCTTATTCTCGCCTCAAAGTCCTTCCACCTGCTTCCCCACCACCTGAACACTCATCCCTGGTCTTGGCATGGCTGACTCAGTGCGGCCACCTTCCTGCCCACCATGTCCTCAGATCATAATATACCGTCCCGTATCTTCGTAATATCACTATTTGGCACTTCGTCTTTGCCCACTGTCTGTTCCCCTGGAATATCAGCTGTCTCAAGCAGGGATGGTGTCTATTTTCTTCACTCAGTTCTTGGAGCAGTGCCTGGAGCACAGTAGGAGCCCAATATATGTGGCGAATGAATATATGTGGTGAATGAGTGAATGAATGAATGACTTCTACTGTCTGATCTGCAGGCTACTTATCACTCTTTAGCTACTGGTTCTACAAACTCAGCTCTGCCAATCTTCAGCGCGCTCTCTCGCGCGGTCTCTCTCTCTCTCTCTCTCTCTCACACACACACACACACACACACACAATCGGTTGCCTCTCTAACTCCCACAACAGCTGCCAACAGTCTGTCACTGTTGTTACATGTATGTCGAGGGCCCCCTCCCATCCTCTGAGCTTCCTGGGGTGGTCTGCGTCCTTCCATTCTACGCCTCCATCGCCCCACTCCCAGCCTGCCCGGGGAAGGCACTCAGTGGCTGCCAGGGAATGAATGAAGGAATAAATGCTTCCCTGAGAGTTAGGGCTCTGGCGAGCCTTTAAGAGAGATAAGGTTGAACCTGTATTACTCATTTCTCTCAATCAGCTTCCATTGTGAATGTGGGGGGCATGCTACGTCTCCTCCCAACACCCCTTTAGGTCTTTACTCTTGCTGCAACAAGCTAACACTTCTCTGAATTACTTGGGAACCGGAGCCTCCCTCGACGTAGTATTTCTGATTGGTTTCTATTTGTTTTGACAGTTGTCGGATTTTTTATTTATACCAAGCTCTCTCCAGGGCTTTGTTTACTGGATCCTCTCAATCTAACACCTAGAAAGAGGAGAAAATGACTTACCTGTAAATCTATTTTATCGAAGGTGCTCCATAAAACAGACCTTCTTTCACTCTCCTCTCTCCTGTGAGATTTAAGGAGTCTGGGTTTTTAGCCTTGTCTCCATCGCGCATTCAAAAGGCCAGAGCCTTGAGAGGCCTACGAGCCAATGAGGCTTCTCAGCTCCACACAGGAGAGACTGGGGCTCCTCTCTCCTTCTTGTGAACCCAAACAATGGGAGATTTCAGGGGGTTCGTGTCAGTTTCAGAAACAAACACCACACTCAGGAAATCTCAGCCCATGGGGCTGAAAATATGGCCCCATTCTCCCACCTGCCCCTTCTGTTTGATTTCTGGTAGATGTTCATGAGCAAAACTCCCAGATTCCACTGGGAAAGCAGGACCCCAAGTATAAATGAGAACTTCTGGGGCTCCTGTAGAGAGCAACTCTCTCTTGCTCATTTTAACTGGTGTTTTCACTCATAAGAGATGGCATGGAGTTGAGACATTTGCAACGAATGAGTATTTCAGGAATTGAGATGAGCGTTCCTTCCTCCAGCTACTCTCCCACCACCACCTCTGCGACATCCATCCAGGCAAGAATGTTGATGAAGGTCGATGGGAAATTGCTTAATACTCTGTTTTATTTTGTCTCTTCCGTCCTAGTCACTGTATTTCAAAAACATCTCATTCCCAAACATCTAGCCTTTAAAAAAATAACAGACGTTATTCTTTGCATATGCAAAACATGCTCATTAGAAGACAGTTAAAATAATTTGCCCAGAAATAAGCACTGAAAACATGTTAGTAGAAATCCTGAGAGTTCTTTATCTTTTTTCTCTGTTAACATGGATCTCTCTTAAACTCAAGTCATATTGGATAAACCATTTTGTGTTGTTCTTTTTCTTAACCTCCTGTCAACAATTTTCTCATGTTCTTAATCTTTGAAAAGGTGACTTTGGGCTGATCGTATTTTGCTAGCTTTAAAATCCATCTTGGATAAAATAAACCCAAAGACAGTATCAGGTGACAAGAACCTGGTTATCCCAGGTACCAAGTCCAAATTCCAAGACTCAGTTATTCATGTGAACTGCTTTCTGGCGGTCTCCACGGCAACCTGCCAACAGGCAAGTTGAGGTGAATGTCAGGTAGCTAAACCTGAGAAAGTAGAAGTCGAAGCCCAGCTGTGGGTCAAGATTATCTTTAGATTGTGAGATTGAGAGTTGTTTTTGTTTTATTATACCTTTCTGTACAGACACAATGTGTTGCCAAGAGCATCCCTGCTTTTAAAATCAGAAAAACACCATGATGTTATTGTAAGTAAATAATACCTAGTCACATATTACCCTGGTTTTCTCTCTCTGTGTAGACACACACACACACACACACACATACACACACACACACACACACAACTACAATCCCGACGCTGTGTCTATTTCCTGTTCCCATCCGCCACTTTTCTAGATGCACAGCCTGCACCCCTAACCACACCGCCGTCTTATTCCCCATCTCCTGCCCTGGTCCAGGGCTGGTAGGGGTGCTATGGGGGACCTTCACGTGATCCCCAGGTCTTTCCTGTCTGGCTCCCATCCACTCATCTAAACCCGATGTCAGGAGGCAGCATTGCTCAGCAGAAAGGAGCCTGGAAACAGGCTTTGACGTCAGAAAGGCTGTGTCACTTCCTCTCTGTGTGGCCCTGGCCAGGTCCCTTAACCTCTCTGAACTTCATACTTACAGATAACTCTGTTCATCTGTAAAATGAGAATAGAGATACAGTTTACAGCATCACATCATGAGTAAATGAAGTCATCTCTGACAAAGGCTTGCACCAAACAAGTGCCTTCACCTTGGTGGCCACCGGCCATCTTGGGGTCTTGGTTCTTCCTTTGGCCAAGGCCGAAAGGAGATCGCCTTAGCTGGAGCTGCAGACTCTGAATTGGTTGAGACTTATTTGCTTAGACAAAGGGCTACCTTTTAACCTTGGAGCCAGGAACCTGCTTACAGGACTGGGAATCTGGTTTCAAAAGTGCAATATTGAATAAACAAGCCTCAAGATATTACTCAACTCCTAAGAAAGTTGTTTCCTGCTGGGTTATGGTTCTCAGCTTGACTTTACCGTGAAATCCACAAAGATCTTCCATCAATAATGTCTTCAATGATAACGAAGGAAACACAAAGAAATCTGAGTTTCTGTTTTCTGGTTCCATAGTTCGTCCAGTTAAAAACTAAAAGTGGGGGACGGAGGAGGAGAAAGAGGAAGAAGGGAGAAGATAAAAATGGTAATGAATGATATGGATCGGACAATGCTTTACAAAAGAAAAAAAAGGAAGGTACAATAAGGAAAAATGAAGTCGGTCGGGGTTGTTACCTTTCTCCAGAGGAGCAGACTTCAATCCAGCATGTGACACATTCAGAGGCTAAGAGTAAGACAAGTCAGAATCAGAAATAAGATTAGAATTTGGAGCCTTTAGTTGGTCTGCAACTGACACTCATTCTTAAGATGCCAATGCAAATTTATAAGCAGGTTTTAAGGGCACTAGCTCTTTTTGCTAAAATTTTCATGCCTGTGCCTTTAAATTCCCCAGTTGCATTGCCTGTTACTGAGTAACACTTGTTTTCATTTTTTGCTTTTTTTCCAAGAAAATAACTAGAGGTAGAAAAACCCATATAGTCAAATTACTTACAGAAGGTTAAAAAAATTACTTAAAAAAAAACTGTAGTTAAAGATAAACACGATTTCTCCAAGGCTGAGCTATTTTATCAAGTCAGACAAAATATAATACAAACAGTTTCTTTTTAAGAGCCCAGATTAGCTCCTATCATTGCTGATTATCTGGATGTAATATGGTACAGTTTGCAGAACGGCACGGCCCACCACATCCTGGAAGCATCTTTCATTCATTCCGCAGCATTTCCTAAACACAGAGCTTGTGCCGGCTGCTGTCTAGACCCGGGAGGGAATCTGGTCAAGGCAAATGAGGGGTGCCAGCACCTTGCCCCAGGGACCCTACCGTCCAGTGGGGGCAGGGGTGGAGAGCGCACATAGCATCTTCAAGGGAACATGATCTCTGAATTGCAGAACTAAGGAAAGTGGGTCTTCACCAACCCTCATTTATGAAGCCCAGAGGCAGGGCGGCGCTGGCCCCAGGCCACGGGGAGTTGGTGGGACAGCCAGACTCCAAACCCAGTGCTCTTTCCTCTGAGTAAAGAACAGACTTTAGTTTGTTCCCAAATGGGCTGCAGTCCCACATTTGAGATTGTGCAAAGCCCAATAGGACTGCAGAGGTCTTTTTTTTTTTTTTTTTTTTTACATTTAAAAGGGCAGGTTTATTAGGAAAAGGAGAAAGAAAAAAGAGACACCTGCATGACACAGGTGGGCAGAGAGCTGCCGCTGCTTCTTTGCAAAGGGAAAATGTTCCTAAAAAGAGTCGCCTGCATAGTCACAGGCCACAGGTACTGCCTGCAGAGACCCTCTCAGCAGCACTGAGGACCCTCACCTCAAAGGGCGTTAGAGCCGGGAGACACGTCAAGCATCATCTGGCCAATGGTTCATCATCATGAGCACACGGCACCCCAGAACTCCCAAATTGGAGTGTGGGGCATGGGGCACTTCAAGGCTTCTTTGTACCTTGAAGGTGCTGACACGCCTCCCCCCAGGGCGCAAGACCAGGTTTTGAGAGAGGGGCCAGCAGGAAAAAGGGAATACTGGGACCCAGAGGAAAGAATTAGACGCAGGGACACAGCTCTCAGTGGTGCTCCCTGGCATGGGCTGCGGGGCAGACGGGCCTCGGTTCAAATCCAGACTCTGACCCTGGAGCTGGGCTGCTTTGGGTAAGCAGCCTGACCTCTCTGGGCCTGTTTTCTCATGTGTCAAAGAGAAACTTTGCTCTCCCCACCTCATAGGCTTGCTCAGGGGCTCAGGATGCTGGGGGAGAGCGTGTGGCTCCAGCAGGTAGCGAGGCTTTGCTGTGAGACTGGGATGGGCCAAGAGAGTGGGAGAAACCCACCCAGCTTGGGCCTCCCTGGTGGCGCAGCGGTTGAGCGCTGCGCTGTGGAGCTGTTGGCAGCAGCGACACGAGTTCGACGCCCAGCCGGGGAGATTCCCACATGGTGGGGCAGACCTCTCCTGCCTCGCCCGCTGCTCCCCTCAGCAGTGTACTTCTGATCTGCCTGTTCTGCTCCCCACTCTGTCTCTGGTGAACCCTCTCGCCGCCCCACACCTCTAGTCTGTACCACAGCTTGTATGTATAAATAAATAAATCTTTAAAAAAGAAAAAAGAAACCCACCCAGCTTGCCACTTCGCCTCAGGCCACCCCTGCTCCTTCCCACACACTCCAGCCCTTGTGGGAACTTCGTGCTTTGGGGATGACTCATGAGGTGTCTAGAAGGCCAAAGCACGAATTCCAAGGAGCCCAGTTCCGATACACCCCAAGGGCCTAGGGAGAGGCGCCCCTGCTCTGAGGATCACCCAGGCTTTCGGAAGTGACTTGTCATCATGATACGGGGTGAGCAGTCACCAGGGAGGAGAGCACGGCCCTCAGGGACCATCGAGGCCAACCCCATCAGAGAAGTCAGGCAACTTGCCCAAGGTCACAGAGCATCAATGGGGTCAACCAGGTGGAGCTTCAGTCTCCTCATCCTGACTCCAGAGGTGTTGCTGAGATGACTGAAAGGACGCGGGAGATACGTACAGCAGAATAGCTTTCGCCATAACTGGCCCACAGATATCTCATTTTTGTGAGATAACATCCCTCCAAAGAGCAATTCATATTAGCATTCTTGATCATCGTTATTAAAGTAATCATCAGTTTGTAAGCAGTCCCCAATTCTCTCCAGTTCGGTGGCTCAAGCCTCACTTTTTCAGACTCAGTCTTTCCAGGTTCATGAACAGCTGAGAAAGTCAGGGGCAAACTCTGGGCCAGGCACTGCTGGTTTGTTCGCTTTTAGATTTGTTTATTTATGCATACAAGAACTGGGGTGTAGGCCAGATATGAGGGGGTGAGAGGACCCACCAGAGACAGAGTGTGGAGCAGAACAGGCAGATAGACTGAAGTATATTGCTGAGGGGAGCAGCGGGCGAGGCAGGAGAGGTCTGCTGCACAGTGTGGGAAGCTCCCTGGCCAGGGATCAAACTCGTGGCTGTGGATCGCTTCATAGGCTGAGACTTAACCCCTTGCACCACCAAGGGCCCCAGGCACTGCTGTTTTAACTTGGCTTCACGGTGAAGGTTATAAACTCCTGCTACCCCATTTCCCAGATGGGGAGACTGAGCACAAGACAATGAAGTCACATGCCCGAGATGATGCCACCAGGAAGGGGCAGACTGGACCCGTGAACACCAGGTGCCATTCTGCCCCTTAACACCTCAAACCCTCAACCAACATAGGCATCCCCCACTGCTCCAAATCTGAGAGCTGAGTGAGAAGACATCTGGCCTTGCCTTTTAAGTCATTGAGTTGGTATCAGCAGGGTTGGCAGAGAATAAGAGCCTCCAAAAGTACCCAGGAGTTCTGGGGCTGACTTTCTGCTTTCCCCACATTTTTTGGCCCCTGGCCCCACCCGTAGGTAACTTGTCTCTACACACGTTACACACGAGGCTTTTCCCATCAAAGGGTAAGGAAGTGCGGTTGGGCTCCCAGGGAGCATCCCCCAGACCATCAGCACTAGGAACTCGTTAGAAAGGCAGGTTCTTCAGCTTCCCCCCAAAACTCGCTCTATCAAAAACTGGGGGACTGGGGCCCACCAGTCTGTTTGGAAAAGCCCTCTGGGACATGCTGGGATGCAGTGACAGCTGATGGTGTGAGGACGCGGGCCACCCTCGCTTGGGCCCAGTGCATAGTGGGGACCCAGGAAATAGAGGCTGAGCTAACTGGCAGGTGTGAATCCTACCCCTTCCCCAAGAGCTGACAACCTCGGGAAAGTCACTGTTTCGGTCCTTCACCTGTAAAGAGGGCGTGACCGCGGGGCCTGCTTTGTGATGGGGGCGAGGGTGTTACACAAGATGAGAGCAACGAGGAGCCAGCAGCAGCAGCCAGTGCTCAGGGAACTCACCTGCTGTTTGGAGATGGCAGACACACTAAGTACGTTCATGTTTCACCTGCTGGGAGCTGTGTGGCTCCTGGCAAACCTGTGAGTTTGTCTTCAGTGGCTGAAGCACCACAGGTGTCTTTATCATTCGGCTCGGGGAGAGAAGAATTTCAGTGAGCATCTACTATTGGCCAGTGCGTCTTTGATTCTGTGATGCAGATGAGGAAGACACTGTCCTAGGAAATGAACCACACTGCAGGGAGAGGGGAAGAGAGGGCAGGCAGGTGGTGCAGGAAAGGAATGGAAAGATGGGGTGGGGGGGCGGAGAGAGAGAGAGAATGCTTTGTACTAATTTTTTTATTTTTTAATAAAAACCACATGGGCATTAGGAATGGAATCAGACTGTTCTTCTGACTTCCCCTCTATCAATTTCAAGAAAAAGCTCAATTCCTATGTGATACCAATATGAGTCATCTATCCAGCACTAAGCTTAATCCTAAATTGAAAGTCATCTTTGCCACCCAATTGCTCCCCTCTCGCAAGAGGTAAGACTCCTAGAAGATGTGACGGGAGCAGACCGACCTGGACAAGGCGCCCTACCCAGCGGCTCTCTGCTTTGGGGAAAGCAGCTCTTGCTCTCGGCTTGCAGAAGCAGGTAAGGCGTCCCAGAGGAGGCCCACCCTGAGTCATCCTTCTTGAAGAACACAGACTTGAATAGTAAATATTCCTTCCTCTCGGAACGCCTGCGGGCCTCTTGCCAGATGCAACAGAGAAGCTGGTGAAGAATGCAAACGTGGTCTGGGATGCACCCCTGAACCCGGTCATGTGGGACCCCACGCTGAGTATTTAAGAGGCATGTCTTATGTGAATTCCATAACAAACCTAGCCAACGGCCACACATTACCACCAGCACCATTTCCCAGAGGAGCAAAAAGAGGCACAGAGAGGTTAAGTAACTTGCCCGAGGTCACACAGGCAGTAAGCGGAGTTGCTGACATTGAACTCTAAGGACCCTCACTCATAAGCCTGTGCTTGCCAGCATGCCACCATCGCATAAACCAAATAAACTGACAGAGGGAGCCAGCAGAGATGTTCAAGGTGGTGATTTTTTGTTGGAAAGAAAAAGGGAAAAAACATGAAGTCATTTTTCTGCAAGTGCATCCGAGGGAGCATTTCTCCCCACACCGGGAGCCTCACTCTGGTGCGGGTTTTGCTCTCACTTCTTTGAGAGGCATTCCATTGCCTCCCAGAGGACCACCAGCCTTAAGTTCTCATGCCAGTGAGGGAATACCGCTCTGAGCCACTTGCCCTCTGCAAACAGATTTGGAAGATTTGTGCTGAAAGGTGAGTATCCAATTACTTGCCTTTGCTGGCCTAATCTGAGCAAAGTCACAGAAGACAGCAGAGGATTTCCCGGGGAGAAGCCCTCCCCAGACTTACAGTCCAGACAGCGTGTGTGTGTGTGTGTGTGTGTGTGTGTGTGTGTGTGTGTGTGTGTGTACACTCTTGTATGTATTTTCTGGTTGATGATAATCTTTTCAAATCCACTTAAGCATAACTGGCTTATAAGTCTCCGCAGAGGTCTCTCGGAGCGACATTTCAGTGCTAGGACTCGCCTTTGTTTCCGCACAAAGCCACAACCCCAAGTGACAGCGTTTAACTTTTAACAGGCTGATAAACATGTCCAGCTGCCACTGGAGTGCAGCTCTCCCGTGACAACAATTGGGAGGAATCTTCTACATGACAAAGACTGAACTCCCCCCGGGAGGCTGGCAGGGAACCACCAGGTGCCCAGGATAACACTTTTACTTCTTAGATTAGGTGACAAATTGAGGCTTTGATTTGACATCACAAAAACAGCCTCCTGGGGCAGGAAATTTTTTGCCTTGCCAGATGAATGAGAAAAGAGCAGCCGCACAGGAGGCTGACCGGCCGCTGCAGTCAGATGATACCGTGCGCTGGTCTTTCTGTGGGAGGGTCTTAGGTCATTCAAAGTGAAGACGCTGGGAGACAAGCAGAGTCACTTGGCACATACTGGCCAAACCTAATGAATGCAAAAGAGGCTCCATCAAAACACCATCACCCAGCGCCTGAAGTCAAGGTTGTTCATTTGAATTCAATTAGTATTGCGATGTTATTTCCTCTGGAATTTTTGTTTATATAGTGCAATCGTCTAAGAGCAGTGAGAATGAGCCTAAGATATGTGTGCCTAGTGATATGTTCTTACATTTTAAGCATCAGACATTTTTTTTAAATCTGCCCCCTGCAGTGCCAACAGGGTGATTTCATTCCACACGCCCCTATACCACTTAAGTCTGAGAAACCCTAATGCAGTGGGATCAGTGTAGACTGGGGACCTGGATGAACTGAGTTTAGATTCTGGTGCTGCCCCTTAGCCGCTGCGTGACTTAGGTGACTACCCTGGCTGGACCTCGGCTTCCTTGTCTGAACAAGAATGGTAACACTGGTCTCACGGTTCACCTGTGAGAATGTAAAGAATTTTTGTGGAAAGTGCCAGGCACAGAGGAGGCGCCCACTAAAAGTGACTTCTACCCTTTTCTCTTAAGTGTGAACCCCATCTGCCAGGCTCCTTCGCTGCCCCCTGCTGTCAAAGTTGCAGCATTATATGCAACAGCCAAGACGTGGACTTGTCCACTGATCAGATCAAGGAGACATGGCGTAGCCACAATGTGGCGATTATTCAGCCACAAGGAAAGATGAGAGGCCGCCATGTGTGGCAAGGTGGAGGGAGTTGGGGGGATTTCTGTGTCGTCAAGCACATCAGGACAACAAAGACAAGTACTGGATGTTTACATAGAGGACCATTCGGCAGAGCAAAATACTTCTGAACACTAGGGGACCCTAATCAACTAAGTGAGGTTTCTGAGGTTAAGAGGAAGCGGGGAGGGAGGCAGGTCAAGGGGGTACAAGGGATGGGGGGAGAAAGATGCACTAGACGGTAAGGAGATGTGCTCATCATACTGTTCCTATAGGGAAAATTTCATTAGTACAAAACATGTCAAGGAAGGACATCTTTCAGGTAAAGGAAGGGGCTGAAAACGGAGGGAAGGAGAGAAGTGCATCTCAGCAAAGTCACATCTGGGGAAGGAGTTAATTCTTTTCTATAAAAATTAAAAGAAAAGTAAATGGGGGCCTCCCTGGTGGTGCAGCAGTTAAAGGCTGCGCTGTGGAGCTGTCAGCAGTTATAACGCAAGTTCGACGCCCAGCCAGGGAGATTCCCACATGGCTCAGCAGACCTCTCCTGCCTCGCCCGCTGCTCCTCTCAGCAGTGTATTTCCATCAGTCTGCCTGTTCTGCTCCCCGCTCTGTCTGTGGCGAACCCTCTTGCTGCCCCACACCTCTGGCCTGTACCCCAGCTTGTATGCATAAATAAATAAATCTTTAAAAAAAAAAGTAAATGGATGGGTGGGTGGATGGATGGATAGATGGATGGATGGGTGGATGTTTGGAAATTTTCAGGGGGACACACACTTTCTTATGTAAAGGGTAAGGTGAGAGAGTAGTTTTCGTGATTTTGTTTGTCCAGTTTTTTCCCTTTATTGAACAGAAGCTTATGGAGCTAGTAATTACTAAAATTGCTGCTGTATTTGCGAGAGAGAGCTGTTTAATGAGAAGATGTTGGTCTGTTAGTTCTGTGTCCTCGGACGCCCTATGTATCCTTCCTGAGAGCTTTTTTACCTTAAAAGAACAAGTTGAGCTCAGGTCCTGGAGCAGCCACGCCCTCTGTCAGTGACAACTCTGCCTAATCCAGGGGCGGACAAGCCCTGTGGCCAGCAGGAAGGCAGAGTGGTGGAGGGGGCCAAGCACTTATAGCTGCCACCTGTCTCCCCAGGAAGGGGAAAGCCAGTCACTGGTGTGGGGACAGTGAGCAGACCTGGCAGTCAAACGGGGCAGCCTCCACAGCCCAGGCTGGGACAGAGGAGCAGCTGTCTCCGCGGGGCCCCTGCAGGCACACTTGGCTGCCTTCCTTTGGGTTCCACCAGGTTCCAGCCCAGCTGAATACACAGCCATATGGCATCAGGGAAGAGGGGAGGTTGGTCCTTCCAAGACCCAAGGGAACAAAGTCACAGAAGAGAGACTGGCAGTGCCCTGGATCCAGAGCCTGGAACCCGTCCCAAAGCCGCCAGGTGTCACCAGCACACAGCTCGGAACTCATCACCTGCGGCTCCCCCTGCGCTCCATCTCTGCTGGGGCGGCGTTGAGCCACAGGAAATCAGAGTCAGTCATTGTGCACGTGTTTGTTGGTCAGCTACAGGGTCAGGTAGACACTGAAGTCCTTAGGTTCACGCTCTTGGCAAGCAGCTGCAACTGGAGGGCTTCAGATTGAAGGGTAACCATTGCCAGACCTTCCAACGTGGCAGGTGCTCAACCTAAATTATCTTAACTAATCTCAAAAATCTGCAAAAGCAGGAGCTATGATCCCATTCTAGAGGTGGGCAAGCAGAGAGGTTACACAGAGGGATGAAGATGAGGTTCAATCCTGGAACATCGATGCCCAATGTATTTGCCCTACCGTGCCATATTGCCTTTTGAATTTAAGAGGGATGGCTGCTTTATTAAAAACTGCTAGGTGCCAGGGGTAGGGATTTTGCAGATATTTCTCCTTTTATCTTCATAGAAAGTCTATGAGGTAGATATGATGAGATGTATTTCTCAGATGGAGAAACTGAGTCTCAAATAGATTGGGTAATTGGCTCCATATAAACTAGCTAGTAAGTGACAAAGCCAAAGTTCACACTAAGTGCATCTGTTTCCAAAAATCCTGCATTTTCCCTCCCCAAGTTCCCTACTCTGAGAGATTGGCCAGACAACTTTTTCAGCGTTACTAGAACTAGATTGGTACAGTAACTCTATCTACCATCAACAAATTTGCACAAGCATTTATTTGCTCTCAGCCCATTACAGTGCTAGGTTCTGTAAGGATGTTTTTATAAACAAATATCTGCTCCTAGTCTCCAAGAAATGCGCGTACAGACAGGTAGATAAGACATGAAGTATGAAGAGTGATACTTTTTTTTTAAAGATTTATTTATTTATACATACAAGCTGGGGTACAGGCCAGAGGCGTGGGGCGGCGAGAGGGTTCACCAGAGACAGAGTGGGGAGCAGAACAGGCGGATCAGAAATACACTGCTGAGGGGAGCAGCGGGCGAGGTGGGGAGGTCCGCCGCACCATGTGGGACTCTCCCCGGCCGGGCGTCGAACTCGCATCGCCGCTGCCGACAGCTCCACAGCGCAGCGCTTAACTGCTGCGCCACCAGGGAGACCCCTGAAGAGTGATACTTAATATGCCAATGCTCTAAGAGATTAGTCAATGAGGAAATATCAGTCTCCCCTTCCTGTGCCCTCTGACTGGGTAGTCCCTGGTTATCTTCAGGTCTCAGCTTCAGTATGGATTCCTCAGGGAGGATTTCACCGAGTACCCAGAATGGGTCTGACCCTAGTTACGCAGCTCCAGGGTTCACAGAACATGTCCTTCCCACCACCCAACATATGCACCAGAACTTGACCAAGGTGTGTGTCCCCCCACTAGCCTGTGCAAGATGGTACCTGATTCCTTCACTATCTCTTCAGTGTCCAATATTGCCAAATACCAGCACAAGGGATGACAAAGAGCAGGAAAAAGTAGTGACAAAATAATTGAATAAATGAATTAGCAAAGATGGGAAATTCAAACAGGTCATGAGAAGGAAGATGCCAATCACACAAGGAGCACAGTATAGACCAAACAAATGGGACAAAACAGGGTAATGCCAATATATCAATCCTTACCTCACACCAAATAGAAAAAGAACAGTTCCCGATGGGTTGCAGCTCTAATTGAGAGAGGGGGAGAAACAAAACTTCCTCTAGACCTCTGTTTATAATATTCTCTCTAATTTCTCCTACATTCTTGTTGGGAAAACAGAGCAACATAAACTGGAGACAATAAAATCCAGTGAATCATGATATCCTACTCTATATGGAAGCTTTAATAGGATAAATAGCAAAAGACAATGATTTAATATAAATCTCACCTACAACACAACTGCCATGAAAAATACATGAGAAGTTGAAGGATGAAATCTAATAAGGGGTGATTTCAATAAAAAAAATTCAGTATTAAGCTAACTCAGCAATACTAACTAGCATTTACAGGGTGACTAGTATGTGCCCGGCACTTCTCCTAACACCCAAATTGACCTCTTCCCAATAATGCTGTGAGACATAGGCTCCTCTTAGCGCCATGTCACAGATGAGGAAACCAAGGCAGGAAGAGGTTAAATAATTCAAGCTCAGGGTCATTCAGGGGACACAAGATGAGAAGTCAGGTGGCCTGAGTTTCTGAGTTGGAGGTGCTTGGGGCATGACTTTACTTTTTTAAAAAAACATTTCTATTTTATGCATATAAGAACTGGGGTGTAGGCCAGAGGTGTGGGGTGGTGAGAGGATTCACCAGAGACAGAGCGGGGAGCAGAACAGGCAGATTGACGAAATCCACTGCTGAGGGGAGCAGTGGGCGAGACAGGAAAGGTCTGCTGCGCCATGTGGGAAGCTCCCTGGCCAGGAGTCGAACTGGTGCTGCAGTGGCTGCAGATAGCTTCATAGTACTGCAACTTAACCTGTTGTGCCACCAGGGAGACCTTACATCAGTAGTTCTTTACGTCTTAACAGATACCTAACATTCATTCCTTAGTAAGCAGAGCTAGATCATACAGAACTTGCAAAAGATTTGTTCATGTAAATTACCAGCATTTATTGAGTGCCTACTGTATACCAGGCATTGCTTTAAACACTGGGCTGCAGTAGCTCACGAAACAGAGCCCTGCCCTGCACATCTTGCATTCTGAGGAGGGAGACCAAGGTAGCACATCTGCAAAGAAACAGCCCATCAACACCGACCAGCCAGCGACTGGAGGAGAAGAAAAACACGCCCCCTCTGGGGATAGGGTGATCATGGTCGGATGATCTTTGCTCAGAGACCCAAGGGTAGCGAGAGAAGGGGCCGTGGGATTCAGGGCAAGAGCGTGGCATGCAGGGGCCCCCAGAGCGAAGGGGAGGGCAAACCTGCCCAGAGCAGAGTGACTGGGGAGAGTGGCGCTGAGTGTGGGCATCATCACAGACCAAACCAGTGGGCCCTGTGGACATGGCACCAAGGGGGTGCCAGATACATGTGCCCTGCAGGCCAGGCAGCCTGTGCAGTTTGCTCACTTAGCTTCTCTGGGTGAGACGGGAGCCAATCACTACAAACCTCATGCACACCTTTTTCCCTCTGAACCAATCAGATGGCTCCTCCTATGCTGTAATGGGCATATGGGGACGAACACATGCATTCAATTCACTCCTTCCCCGACATTCACAGAGCACCTGGTATGAGGCAAGGCCTTTGAAGGGTGGTGGGGATCTATCATGGGTGAAACGGACAGGGTCCCTGCTCCAGCGGGGAGCTTCCTCTAGCAAGAGCCAAGAAATGAACCCAGTAAAGGTGCCTGGTGATGAAGGGCCTTCCCGCCAGGCTGGCACTGCTCAAGAGGTGAGGGCGAGCACAAAAGACAGTGGAAGAGAAGAAATGGGTACCGCTGCCAGGCTCCGAAGCTTCCTCCCTCCTGTTCAGAAGGTCCAGGCCATATGTCAATGCTGCCAGTTTCACATCACAGCTGGTAATGGGCAAATGGATCGTTGCAAACCACAGCAAATCCCCAAACCTCATTTGAGCCAATAGTGCAATCTCCTCCTTCCACAGTCTTTCAATAGTTTCGGTAACCCAGCAAAATTGATTGTGGCCTCTCAGTCCCCCAACTTGTTGCTCCGCCAGCCTGCCCGCTGTCTGGCAAGGATGGAAATGGTATGTGGGCATGTCTGGAGATGCGAGAAGGTGGGCAGGCTGCCTGGGGCCTGAGGAATGATGGTAACACAGCAGCTCTTTAAGAGACCTGCACTCCCACAGAGGAAAGCAGTAGCTGGGAAGGGTTGCAAATGGGTAGCTGCAGGGAAGAGAAAGGGGCCAGCCCATTGTTGGGGGCCATAAAGGGGAAGGAGCAGGCTTCAAGAAAGACTTCCTGGAGGATAGGACATGCCCACTGACAAGGGGAGCATCCTTAAGAGGTATTTAGGGGATGGGAGGGTTTTGGAGGGAAGTGGGAGATAATTGTGGGGCAGGAGTGAGCGTGGTGGATCATGGGAGTCAGGGAGCCCAGGATGGTGGGGGGCCTAGCTTCTGAAGTGATGAGACTGGAGAGCAAAGCCACTGTCAAATGTGATGGACCCTGTAGGCCTTGCAAAAAAACTTGGACCCTACCCTAGAGGAATGGGAAGCATGGGAGGGGGGACTTCAAGCAGAGACAGGACCCCTTTTGTGAGTCGCAGTGACTGCAGAGTGGAGAGATTAGAAATGGGTAAGAGGAAAACAGGGAAGCCAAGTGAGGCTAGATGGGGTTGGAATGCAGAGAAATCAGCAGTGGTCTAAAATAAGGCATGGCTGATTCAAGACACATTAAAGAACTGATTCAACGGGAGGAGGGGTGGAAGGTAGAAATCAAGGATGAACCCCAGATTTGCAGCCTGGGAAGCTGGCTGGAGGAAGACATGGGTTACTGAGCGCCTATGGGAAGAGAGTCTGCAGGGAAGATAAGCACTGAGTTCAGGCGGTGGTTCAGATGTCTGTGGGATAGTCACAGGGGGCGCCGGGCACCATGAAGTCAGGAGCAGAAAGACTGGGCTGGAGGTAAAGACTCTTGGATCATCAGCACAGAGATGAAGGTGAAGTCACGAGATGAGCTCCAGGGAACAAAGAGTGAAAAGAGAAGCCTCTCAGGGGAGCCTCCCGGGGGCACCATTCTTACAAGGAAATCATAGCAAGAGGTGCTTGCAAAGGGCTCCAGCATGGAGCAGGAAGAAAACCAGGAAACAGGGGTATCCCGGAAACCCCAGGAAAGAGGGTGCAACAGGAGGCCGAAGTGCTGGGCTGGCTCAAATGATGTCAACAGGCCACGGCAGAGGCCAGCAGATGTGTCAAAAAGCTCCCCACCCTAGAACTCAAGGAAAAGCCCCAATGGCCTACTTTCTCATTACTTCTGCTCTATAGAAGGTGCAGGTGTGAGATCCAAGATCCATTTAGTGCAGTGTTTCCCAAAGGATGATGCAAAGAATCTCACCCTGGGAGATGAAACAGTCACACACACACACACACACACACACACACACACACACACGCACACTCACATGCACACACGTGCACATTCACAAGTCGGTAGTAAAATGGATTTGGGGGCAGGCTTTGCACTCTAACCCATGCCAACTGGGCAAGGCAATCAGCAAAACAAAGGTTCTGAAAGCCCCGTACCAGAAAAGCCATTTTGCCTTGTTCACCAGCGTTCCCACACTTATTTGGCAATGGAATCCCATGTGGTGCATCCCCTACTAGAATTTCTCCAGCTGGCACCAGCAAAACACACTTGGAGATCACAGGACTCATGAAAAGGGCACATCTAACTGATGAGATGTCTGTAGCAGCCAACCATTGGTAAAACATCCTCACCTGAGCTTAGGACAGGGGCTGCATTGACTGGGGTTCCCTCATTCATTCATTGACTTCGGGGGGTGCTGCTTACTGAAGGATGGCATTGCCTGGAGAATGGCAAATGTGGTCTATTTGGGAAAACAAGGACTGGGAAGACCTGAGGATGGCATTCCCCAGGGGGCAGCCAGTGGGGTGATGAGGTGACCTTCCCTCCTGCAGTAAGTTGTGAGGTTTAGGGACCTTAAGTCAGTATAGAAAACATCGGTGATAAAGACAATGAAGAAAATGGGTGAGGACCATTCTCAAAGTGGTTATAGTTGCTACCACTTATTAAGCACCTGCTGTGTGCCAGACACTCCATAAAGACCATACAGTAACGACTGACACTGAATTCTGACATTCCCCTGATAGTCCCCTAAGGCTATTGACTCATTTGTCATCCCAACAACCCAGTAGATATTTATTCTCCCATTCTCCAGATAAGGAAACTGAGACACTTCCTCAGATTCTTCCCAGGGTCATGGCTAGTAAGTGACAGAGTTGTGATTGGAACTTCAACAATTTGCTCTTAAACCCTACATTCATTCTACCCTTTAAATACATCCCACTGATATTTGAACTTGGATTGCTGGATTTTAAATCTAAAGTGCAAACCATTATTCCCTGGAAACACCCACATTCTTTGATCTTTGAGCTTCGCTATGTTGACGTGGTGTTATTAACCCCATTCACAGAGGAAGAGGTGCAGAGCACTAACAGCTCACAAGGGGCTGTGCTAAGGCTCTTGAATCAAGGGGTCTGACTTTGAAGCCCCTGCACTTGAGGGCTACCACCTCCTGCCATCCAGACTGCGTCATTTCTGCAGAATGGTCGCTGGCCGTGGTGCTGGAATAGCATCCTGGAGACACCCTTTAGTGACAGGGGGGGTGGGGGGGAGAATTAAGGGGGAGGGAACAGTCAAGGAGAACCTAGAGGATGAGCCAGCCAGAGCAGTGGGGAGAAGGGAAATCTGGGGGTGTTTGGACAGCAGTCATTTTACAGGTCCACATTGCATAGGCATATAGCTGTGTCATTATACACCTGTGGAATATCCCTGACTGCGAGAGGAAACAGGATTATTTAGCAGTTGACCTTCAGTGCCCTTGGCCTCAGGGATAAGTGGGCCTAAAGACCATTCCCCTGTCCCAGACTGCCCCCCTCTAAGGCAGCCCCATGTGACCTAGGGTCACGTCTTGAGTCATAGCTAGGCTGGCTCACTGGCATCATTTCTTTCTCATGTTGCAGCCCCAAATTGAGTAAATGCAGATTTCCAAGCACGGAATGAGCCAAACCTTCCACTCCCTCTACCAGAGCACTTGCCAGTGGTGTCCTTGAGCAGGCATCTCAGAGGGCAGGCCTGAAGGTGGGGAGGCACCATCCCAGCACCTGCAGCCCCTCCCTATTGAAGGACATGCAAAGTCCTCGGTGCGCGGTGGGTCTAATTAAGTTCTGACATCATATAAAATTGAACCCTTTTATTAAACAGTTATCTTCAAATTCCAGAGTGTCACAACACCACATTGTTTTTAAGTGACAGAAACACAAACACTGTCTGCCTTCCCAACAGTCACCAAAGGGCTGTTCTAGCAGCCAAGCTTGGGTTGGAGCCCCAGCAGGGCAGGTCCCTCCAAAGCCTGCTCTTCCTCTTGGGGTGGCAGAGGCCTTGGGGGTACCCACCCTCCCAGGAGCTTGCCTCCACCTCTTCTATGCAAATGCAAATCCATGACTGCACAGCAAGCTACACCTCCTCCCGCCTGCTCGTGTGCTGACTGAGCTGCCTGTGATAGCTGCAGCTTCCCTCAGAAATTCTCCTTCTCCCTCAAGAACCCCTTTCCCCCTGGGGGGGGGGTGGGGAGCAGAAGGCAGCCTGGCTGCCTCACCTACTCCCCTCTGAGAACAGGGCAGCTTTTCAGGGCCGGGGCTGCCTGAGTCCATGCCCCTGTCCTCTCCGGCACACCCACACCTCCACGCTCTGAAAGTTCCAGAGCAAAGACTGACTTCGTCACCCTAGCAGAGTGCCTGGTATGTGAAAGGTTGCCAATGTATCTTTAATCAATTAATTAATCAATAATTAAAGACCAAGTCTTGCCCTCTGCCCTGTAGTTTCAAGAACTCTCATGGAACTTTCCCCAAAGGCAATCACGTTCTAGGGGCTGATTCCTGCCCATTAGAATCACGAGGGACCCAAGTTTTCATTCTACAAGTGACTTCAGAGGCAGGCTACCCTCTCCTGGGGACAGGGACGGTTCTGGGAAGTCACAAGCTCTCGGAGCAAGTGGCCTCTCCTCATGCCTGCGTGACGCAGCATGATCTTTATAAACAAGAATTATTCATCACAGATCACGTGTCCTGAGGGGCTCAGCTTGCACTAAGACTTTAACCAGCATATTGACATATTTAGCCCCCTCAAGGCCCTGTGAAATGGGTAGGTAGCATACTAACCCCATTGATAGTCAGGTAACCGAGACCCGGAGGCTAAGCACTAGCCCAAGGCAATACGCCCAGGTATTCAGACTGCGTCCATCCTGAGCTGCTGTTACAGACAGTAGCTGCTATGTATTAACTCAGCTTCTCACTTGTAGGGAAAATGAAGTTGATGGGGCTTTTTACGCCATTGGCCTCTGTGGCTATCACCTGCGGCCTTGATCTTGTTAATGTAGAGGGCGCGCCCCTGACTATGGACACCTGAGCGTGGGTGTGTGCGCATGTGCAAGTGTGCTCACCTGCACCGGGGAGGGGCTTAAAGGGCGGCGTCACTACCAGTAACAGGGCTCAAGTTGCCGTCTTCCTGCTGGCTGGTTTCCCCTGCGTACCGTCACAACTATGCAAACGATGCCAAAGGCTCCAAAATTCTCCTTCAAATCGCTAGAACCAAGGGTGAAACTACCCGATCTGGGACGGCTGCAAACACAACACAATTTCTATGAGTCGCTAGTTCCTCCTCTTTAGAATGGGCCCATTAACAGAACCCACCCAAGGAGTTGATGTGCTAAGTAAATCAGTAAGTAAATACACCTCTGCAAAGTATTGCTACCAGCAGAGGGTTTTTAATAAATTTTCGAGAATCTCCTGTGCACCCACTAAGAGCACGCAGAGTGTGTACAGTTCAATCCCTGTTCAGTTCCTGATTAGGAAAATGACACACACGCTTGTGAAGCCTGAAATAACAAGACAGCGATGGGAGCGTGGTCACGAGGCAGCCTGGGATTCGCTGCCGGATGAGTGATCGTGGAGGTAAAAAGCAGAGTTGAAAGGAAGGAGAGCGGAGATCTCTGAGCTGTGGGTCAGGGAGGGCTCCTTAAGTTCTGGCTTCCAGGATGAAGCAACCTACTCCCACCATCTACTCCAGCCCCTGGCTGTTGCGGAAGTGCCCTCCAGCGAGCACCGGAAATGCCCTCCGGCATGCACCGGAAATGCCCTCCGGCATGCACCGGAAATGCCCTCCAGCATGCACCAGAGTCAGTCGACTTCCTGCCAGATCGCCTCTGGCCACAGGGAGCTCACTACTTTGGAGGCAATTCTAAGAACCAGGAACTCGCCCAGGGGCCCACCGGGCCTCTACCTTCACTGGGCCGGGAGGTCGACAGGAACCGGAAGGAGTGAAGGTCTCCTGGGATTCAGACCCAGGTGGCCTCACCTGACGCCCACCCTGCCCACACATTCCCTTCCTGGGTGCCTGGCTCTCCATCTGGAATAAAATGGGCAGTGTTCTGGGTGGAGAAGAGGGGAGAGGATTCTGCAGGAGGGCCCAGCGTAACGAAAGTGAGGAGCAGGGAGAAGACACGCTTTTCTGAGGCCAGCGCAGCTGGCAGAGAAGGGTCAGGGCAGATAGATGGAAAAGGCTGGTTCTTAAGCCGGCTGCCCCGTTCTGCACGCAGGCGAGTCCGAGTCCTGATTATCTCCGAGAGGCGAGTGTCTGGCTCGGGAGAGAGAGTAGTTAGACCGGCTTCCCCAGCCCTCTGGGTCCGGAATGTTTCCATCCACGTGGGCCTGGATCCCTGCCACGGACCATCTGCCTGTGCAGAGGAAATGAACCAAAGTGTTTAGGGAAAGGGGTGGTCAGAAAATTGGACTGGATTTTGCAAAGCCAGAAAAGCCAGTGGCATCCTCTCGTTCCAAGGGCAACCTGGGAAACACTGACACCTCCACTGCGTGCTGGCCGCCAGCCACGTCCCCTGGATGACCGTGTCGGTGGCACAGGTCCTGGCAGTCAGGCCTGCTCTTTGTGCACGGAGTAGAGGACTCTCCAGAGAGTGTCCCTTCAGCATTTCTGTCGCAGCCCATGGCATCCAGCGCCTTCTGTACATTGTCCTGTTCACTTATTTCTACAACAAACTTACCCGGTTCTACAAAGGGGAAGACGGAAGATTAGAGAGGGAAAATGACCTACCCAAGATCACATAGCACGTGCGTTTTATTTATTTATTTTTTTAAATTTATTTATTTATGCATACAAGAACTGGGGGGTAGGCCAGAGGTGTGGGGTGGTGAAAGGATTCACCAGAGACAGGGTGGGGAGCAGAACAGGCAGATCAGAAATATACTGCTGAGGGGAGCAGCGGGCGAGACGGGGGAGGTCTGCTGCGCCATGTGGGAAGCTCCCTGGCCTGGAATCAAACTCCTGCTGCAGTGGCTGCGGATAGCTTCATAGGCAAGACTTAACCTTTTGTGCCACCAGGGAGGCCTATGGGAGTCAGCCTCACCAGGGATGGAGCGTGTATACGGAGGGAGAATTGTGTGTCTGGCCCGGTCTCACTCTCTAGAGGACGCTGCACCTCAGCACAGGATTTTGCAGTCTGCCTAGTGGGTTTATTAAGCCTCATTTCATCTATTCAATTACACCATCGGGGAAGCAAGACTGGCCAATTTTCCCAGTAGATCTCAACTGACCTCACATTCATCCACTTCCCTGCATCTCCACAGACCATCCCTGCCTGGGCCACTTCCCCCTCTTGCCTGGACTACCTCAGTCACTAAGATCCGGGCAACAGACCCTGTTGGCTTTCACTGGACTCGTAGCTGCCAGTCTCGCCCCTCCAGTCCATCCTACACCAGGATCATGAAACTAAAGCAGAAAACTGCTCAGATTAACCTCCTTAAACCCCTCGTGGCTCCCCACTGCTCCTAAATTCATACTTTGGGTAACTTAGTAGACCCTGAATAATCAGACTATGGCTACTATCTCCCCCCGCCCTCCCCCCACCCCCACACACACCCAGCCCAAACATTGTCCTTCAAAAAGACCAACACTCTTGGTCTCAGGTCCCCTCTTCTCTCCCTGGTTACCCCTTGCACTCCTCCCAAGCCCTCCCAGCCCTCCTTTCATCTGCCCACCCCGATGTGTCCTTCATGGCCCATCTGAGCTGGGTAGTCAGAGAAAGCTTTCCTGGCAACCCACCGCCCCGCCTGAGGCCTGCACCCCCGCCGCCCTCTAACACCATGCTCTGCTGGAACAAGAACACAGTGGGTACCTAGAACCCCAGCTTGGGGTCACAAGGGGTCACAAGGCAACCCCTTCATTCACTGGCAGGGACTCCTTCAATGCATTCCCTCCCCTCTCTGTGCTTCCACTTGCACACCTTGAAAGCAGAGAAAATAACCAAAGGTTTGGGGTAGATTGAGTAGAAAGTGCTTAGTCCAGTGCCTGGGTCCCCGCGCTTGTCTGACCCGGAGTCACCTACCTGCCTGGAGTCAGATAAGTGATTTCTTAGTCCCTGTGCCTCCTGGACTCCATTCCTGGGGGCCAGGACCCACACCCCATCCCATCCCGGGACCCAGCTCCGCTACTCCCGCTAGCAGGACGTCAGGGAGTGTTTTCAGACTAGCTGAAATGTAGCTTGAATGGAAAAGTGAATGACTTGCCTGGGACCACTTGATGGATAAAGGGCAGAACGAGAGTTCCTGCATGGCACAGCCACTTTCTGCCGCACACACAGCCTCCTAGGGTGAAGTTAGAGCCACTGGCACATGACAGTATTTACCCATTATCTGCCAACTCGTGGGCGCCGGGGCTGACGGTCATTTTGCAGGGTCCCAGCAAATCAGGTCCCATGTCCCCTGGCTGACCTCCGCCTGGCACTCTCTTGACACATTAGAGTGTAATCACCAGCCCCTTGACTAGTCTGGGAGCTTCTGGAGAGCAGGGACCTTGTGTGTGTGTGACCCACCTGTGCCCCCAGCGGGCACCCAGCAGGGGGCAGTGGCCCTGCCCGAGCACCTGCTTAGTGCCAGCCAGGGAGTGTGTCAAGTGCTCTCCATGCAGTGCTTCCGGCTGTGCTCACGCCTCTCTGATCCAGGCTTCATCGTCTCCCCACTTTGCAGATGAGAAGACTGAGGGTCCTAGAGCTCCAGCACTCTAGCTGGGGTACAAACTCAGGGGGTCGCCTCCACTCAGGCTACAGCTGGTCTTTGCCGCCTCTGGGAGGGGGTGCTTAGCTGAATGACCCGTATCTTTGGAAGGTTAACCCCATCCATGTTCCTTCATGGCCAACGACAACACCCACCGTCTGCTTCACAGACTATCTTAGGCCAGTTCCTTAACTGTGCGGAGACCCTTAAATCACTAGGAACAGCCTTTCCATCTCACTGTGGTGTAAAGTGGCTTGAGCTTTTCCTCAGCCATAGAAAGGTGTAGAGGAGAACAACAAAAAGCAGCACTTCTGTGCTCACTGCTGGGTGAAGAAATGGGGCTTCCAGTACATTGAAGTCACCACGTGCCCTCTCTCCACCACCCTGACCCCCCTCACCGTGGGTCAGCACCCTCTTGAGTTGTGTTTGCCTTTGCCTTGCATGGCATCACAGTTTTACCACGTACGCGGGCATTTCTGAATGACCTATAGTCTAGCTGTATATGTTTCTAACCTGATAGAAATGGAATTATTCCATATATATTTTTCTGCAGCACCATCTATCTTCGGAATTATACTCATGGAATTCACGCATGTTACACGTGCAGCTTCAATCTGCTTCTTTTCAGCGCTGTATAATATTCCATCGCGGTGTTACACTCCAAGATGTTAGCTTTATTCCTACACCAGAAGTGTGAATTGGTACCAGTGTTTTGCTGTTATAAGCAGTGCTGTTGTGAATCTTTTCATGTCTCCTTATGCAGACTTGCGAAGGCTTCTCCAAGGCAAATTGCTAAGAAAAATTGCTGGGTAGTAGGTATACACATATTTTGAATTATTGTCAAATAGGCTTTTAGAAAGAAAGGTGCAAAAGGGGCTGCACCCCAGGGATCCTAATGGCCAGCCTAATGTCCATCTGTTTAGCAGAATGGAAGTGTGTAGTGCACACAAACACACACCGACTCACTCATTTGTCCATTTGTTCAATAAGCATTTGTCATGCAGCCAGTATCATTATAAGACACCATCTATGTAATAATGATTTCTCAGGAGAAAAGAAGCACACTGCAGTAAATTAATCCATCAGCTATGAGACACATCCCGATTCCAGAAACATTGAAATGTGCATGGGAGCAACTTAGAATCGAGGTGTTATGTATGCTGGAGGAACTCTAGGAGAAATTCTGCTTGTGGAGCTCACAATCTCATAGCTGTTCCCAAGCAATGATATCAGAACAGAGAATAGGACCAAAACAGATCCAAAAGATGAACGCAGTGTGATTCACAAGGATTCCCGAAGCATCAGCGCCACTATGGAGCTTGTGTAAAATGTAGTCTTGGTCCTGCCCCAGGCCCACTGAGTCAGAATCTGGTTGACCATGATCCCCAGGCAATGCTCATGTATATTAAACCTAGACACACTGCACAGGAGCATAGGGAAGGAGGGCAAACAAGAAAGGCTCCCTGAAGAGGCAGCATTTGAAGGGGAAGGAAGGGGAGAAAGGAAAGGAGGAGGGAAGGAAGGAAAGGAAGGTGAAAGAAAAGGAAAAGGAGGAGAAGGAAGAGCTACATCCACTGAGCACCTGCCTTAGGTCAGGACCCACACCAGAGGCTCACTCCTGTTATCTCATTGAACCCTCAGAATCACCCCCCCAGGACAAGGGTTAACAACCCTTTTTTACAGCCAAGGAAACTGAGGCGCAGGCTGGTCACGTAACTTGCTCTAGATCACAGAGCCAATAGCTAGCAGAGCCAGGCTCAGAAGCCAGCTCTTCCCAAGTCTGGAGTCCACTCTCTTGCCCGACATCACACAGAAGGAATTAAAGTAGCGCTGGAGACAAGAATGAGACCAGGGTTCAACTGGAGATTGCACGAGCAAGTTCTCGTTGCTGTGCTAAGGACGAAGAGGAAGGACAGATCCAGGGACAGAAAGAAGGAAGGGAGGAGGGAGGGCGGGGAAGATAGAGGGAAGAAGAGATGTCTTATCTCATTCTAATCCCCCCTAGTCTTTTGTTGGCCCAGGACCTAGCACATAGTAGGTGTTCAAACGCTCCAGTGAATGAATGAACCCATGGACAACCAAAGAGGCTGTTGCTTCAAACCCCCCAGCACCAGCTGGTGCCAACCCTGGGTTTCCCCAGGGACCAGCCAGGCATCACCCATCTGCCCGAGGCCTCCTGAAACCCTGCTGTCAGGGAGGGCCCTGCCAGCAAAGCAGAAAGGCAGGAGCAGAAAAGGTTCAAAACCTTGAGAAAGCAGCTCCCACCAAACCTTTCATTTGCTTCACTTAAAAAATTACTTCGCCGCCCTCCTCCCCGGCCACAGCCAGCCCCAGCCCTGCACCCTCCTGGCTCCCTGGCTGTTCTTTCAGCTTCTCATGAATATGTGGAAAATGAAACAGCGTCTGTTCAGCCCCTAATGACCAGGTTTATGAAGAGCTTATTGTATCTCAAAGAAACGAGACAGCAGTTGGTGTTGTGAGGTATTAATGTGCTTTTTACAGAGCTGATGAAACCACCTTTTAAACTACTTAATACCTGCAAGCTGAAATTTCCAGTTCGAAATGGTAAATTCCTGCAGGCAACGCTGCGGCGGCCTGCGGCTCAGCCCTCGGCCTCTCCACTCAGCCTGGGCCGCTTGCTCTGGGCCCTGGAGCTGAGGACCCCGCCCCTCTGGGGGCGCTCAGTAGAGATCTTGTATTGTTGGGTCTCTGGGTTGAAGTCCTTTATGGTTTTGGTGCAGAGTCTCTCCTCCACCCTCATCCTCCAAAACTTCAAAGATAACACCTGCAAAGGGCACAGATTGTGAGCTCCCTGTGAAACGCCCCTTGCTCAGAGTGACCTGGACCACGTGCCTCTGAGGATTTGGCTCCTGGTCCCCCTCCTGCCTCAGCCACCCAGTTCTCTAAACCGGGCCAGTCTTTTTGTAAATTTCCAGTCCCACTTAATGAGTCGTGCTATCATTTCAGAAGACCCCTCATCTGGTGATGGGCTGGTCAAGGTTTAATCCCTGGCTCTGGGGCAGAGAAGGAAGACCTTGATATGTAGTGTCTGCCAATTCCTGTGGTGCAAACATTCCCCCACCCTCACCCCAGGCTGATCTCAAGCTACTGATGTGTTAGGAAGAGATGTCAACCATCAGCTCCCATGAACTGGTACAAGCCAGCCCAAGTACACCAGAGTCCCCCAAATCTGCTGGGGTGGGGCTTTTCCAGTGCCTGAAACTGTGCCCTCCTGGGTGTCCAGCCTGCCCAGACGTAGCCGTTGCAGGTCCATCTTCTAGAACTCCCTTCACGCCCTCCACCACTTCCTTGTCACACCGCAGCACGCCTGCATGCGCACACATAGCCCCTTCTCCACTTTCTCTATCAGCTCGGCCGCCTCCCCCTGCAAAGCCCTGTGTCACTGCACACTCGCACGCCTGGATACACACCCCGTCTGTGTTCCCAGACATGCTCCACTTTGTCACAGATCCTGCTACCCCACAGCATCTGCTCTCTGTCTCCCACCCTCGACTGCACATTCCATGGGGACAGAAAAATATTTTTCCCTTTGTGTCCTCAACAGGTTGCACAAGAGCACGCATGGCATATAGTTGGTGCTACCTAAATGTTAGCTGGCCGACTCTACTCCCATAAGGTCTTACACATCCCTCTAATAGAACATGTGAGACATTACACTCTAGAAAATTCTGTGCTTTCTATCTTTTCCCCCAGACTGCGAACCCCCGAAGGGCAAGGGTCAAGTTATAATTTCCCCCACCATCCCAGTGCCAGGCACTTAGCCCTTATTTTCCACTTTGAGGAAAGACCCTATCTAAGAATGAAGCCAACTGAGAAGAAAACCAGAGATGGAGAGAGACCCTGGATTTTTGAGCACCTGGATCCATCTGTGCCTGAAGCCATCCACAGACTTGACTGATACTGAACTCAGGCCCTGCTCCTCATCACTCACAAGTCCAACAGGAAAGGACCGGAGTTAGGAAAGGAAAGGTTACTCAGTGACCAGCACCCTGAGAAGATGGTTGGACTATTGTCCCCAGAAACCACCTCTATGGTTAAAAGAGGGAATGAGTTTCTATAGGTTTGGGGGACCAGGGTTTGAGAACAAAGGAGTTAACTTTTATTGGCCTCACATGGCACCTGCATTGCTCCCTCCTCTCTAAGTTTCCTCAGGTCTCTCCTCTCTGCTGGAATATTCCCTCCAGCATCACTCATGCCTTAACATCTGCCCCATCACAGAGAAGCCAGCAGAGCTGTAGACACCCCAAGAGCAAAATGCAAGGGTACAAAGGGAGGGTGCAGAAAGATAACGAAGAGTGTGATGAGGGCTCGGGCAGCCAGACAGTATGTGCAAAGATCCTGTGGTAGGAGGATACCTGCTTCTCCCACAGCAGAAGGCAGGCAGATATGGCATAGGCACAGAGAGGGAGGTGAGTGGGAGGTGAGGCCAGAGAGAAGAGGGTCAGGTCCTGTTACAGATGTTGGACTTTTTCCAAAGAACATGGGAAGGTATTGAGCATTTTAAATTTGAGGTGACTTGATCAGATTTGCATTTTCAAAGGCTCACAATGATTCTTCTGTGCAGAGGGGTGAGAATGGTCGGAAAATGACCAGTGGCAAGACCACTGAAGTCACCCAGAGAGACAGGGATGGGGGCCCGTTGGTGGGTCTGCTGTCGATGGAGAGCAATTGACCCATTTGAAAGATTCTGGGAGCTAGGACATCAGGACAGCAAGCAATGAGGAGGAGGGGGTGTTGGGATGGTGACTGGACTTCATGAGCGAGGGATGGAGAAGCATCCTGGCCTTCTTGAGCTAGCTGGTACCTCCAGAAGACCAGGTTTGAGGGCGAGATCATTATCCCGGCCTGGAGGGGGTGCCAGGTTGGACCTCACGGGAGAGGGCGGAGCTGCTGATTATTTCACACATGCTCTCGAGCCCCTCTGGAGCCCTCCTGTGCCAGGTACTGTGCTGGGAGCCAACAGCCAAGCCCAGCTGGGGCCCAGGCTCATGCCCGAGGAGGAGCGGGCTGTGGAGACAGGCCCAGCCTGGGTGGCCACAGAGCCCGGGGCCCCTAGATGAGGTGGGGGGCACCGCCCAGCAGCCCTGACTCTGTCCCCAACTGTTGAGGCGCCTGGGGCCTGGCAGCGCCTCTCTCTGTACCCCCTCCTGCATAGACTCTTTACAAAGACGCCCGGCGCCGAGTAGGTGCTGACGAAATATTTGTCAGACTGAATTGAGAGAAAATGAAAGTGCTTTGCAAAGTGCTTTTCAAATACACTGATTTGTGATTTTAACAATAGGGAGGATATTTTATGCACTTGGCAGCTGGTACAGAGACTCTTCACAGGAGAGAAGTGTGGGTGTGGGGAGGGGATAAACTGGGGGAGGGGTCCCCAGTTAATGTGCGAAAGGCCCTAGGGCACATGTGCTTGGGACACTAGAGAAGGGGGACCGCAGAATGGGGTGGGGACCCGCTGAGGACACTCCAGAGACTTGCCTTCTGGGACCATTTGAGTGAAACACTGTGCTCTTGAGACCCTCCAAAGCCTCAGTGATGTTGCCCGAAGTCCAGCCTGGTCTGGGGAATAGTTTCCCTGCAGAAAGGAAGGCAGTGAATTTGATGCAGGGACAGTGAATGGGAGGGGGGGCAGGGGGGTGCAGTCCAACAGCTTCTTTGTAACATGCAGTCTATAATAATAGCTAGAACTACCCAAAATACTCCCAGTTACATAAGCACCCCGTATCCTCTATAGCCAGCTCTATATAATAATGTCTTAAAATTCCTAAATAATATCTAGAGGACACAATGAAACCTAGTCTGTGGCCTCTATAAGAAAATTAATTGCCAACGCATATTGAAGGCTGTATTAATTAGGTTATATTAGCCACCATCACAGAAAAATCCCAAATGTCAGAGGCTGAATAGGTCAAAGGTCATTTTTCTCTCCCATCAATGCCCCCATCACTTTTACAAATGCGCACTTTATATCCTGAGATAATCTGCAGAGGAGGAATTCCTGTGATCTCCACCTTCAGGTGAGGAAACTGGGGCGCCCCAGCAAGCAAGCAGAGCCAGCCCAGCAGCCCAGAGGGCTGAGGGGAGGAGGGGGGCGGTCATAGGGGCAACTGCTCATTCAGACAAAGTCAGTTACTTTTGCTGTCGTCTGCCGGTGCTGGGCTCTGTTTCATGAAGGAAACAGAAAACTCTGGATTGGCATGAAGAGGACATGAGTGTAAATCCTATGATCAGATTTGAAGTTTACATTCATAGTTCGCTCATTCACCTATCAGTGCGGCGGGAGTGCTGTGGCCTCAGGACAGAGGTCAAGAGTTTTCACCCCAGCTCGTTCTCATCTCAGCCATCACCAAGGAAAAGGTTCATTTAGAATCAGGGGGCCTGGTCTGAGCCCACATTCCCTCACATCCTGGTCACACCCCGGAATGCTCACTCAAGTCATTTTGCCTCCCTGAGCCTTAGTTTCATCATCTGTGAGATGGAGATGACGTTGTCCCTCTCACCAGCCTGGAGTAGAGCTAAAATGAGTCAAATTCAAGAGCCTGGCCTAGGGCCCGGTCCCTGGCAGGATCTTCAGGGTGTGGGGGCTGGGCTCAGTGAATTCGGCCACTGCAGATGGGAAAGTGCTTTTCAAGCTCAGCCACAGGCCGTGGGGGTGTCTCAGCACCAGCCTGGGGTCTGCCTCCCTGGGGCCTGGGCTGACCACGCTCCTCAGCCTCTTCCCTGGCCATTCCCAGCCCGGAATCCAACCTCTGATGCCTGCGGAGCTTCTGCTAATCCTCAGAAGCCTTGCAAGGAGGGAGGACCGCATTTTGAAGTCTTGGACCTCAGATCCTCTCCGCAGCACCATGGGGGAGGGGTTTTGATTCACCAGGCAGATGTCCAAACAGACAAAGTGAAACCTTCCTTCAGGGCCCAGAGAGAGGGCTGCGCCAGCTGCAGAAAAGCCATAAGTCAAGAAGAGACTGTTGGGCCCCGAACCCCCAGAAAACGATGTCTCATGCGCACCTTCTCCCTTGTTTTTCAGGGAACTTCAAAGGTCTGTGCAAGCAAATCGATCACTTCCCAGAGGATGCAGATTACGAAGCTGACACAGCAGAATATTTCCTCCGTGAGTGCATGTGATTTCTTATCTCCCGCCCCGGGGCCGGTCCTGCCCTTCCATCCTTCATAGTGCCACCGAGAGGTCCCTGTCGCAGCAGAGGGCAGGAATAAGACGAGCCTCCCTTTTTTCCTTCTGTCTGGAGGCCAAGCCTGATGCATGCTGTTCCCACCGCCTGCAACCCCCTTCCCACTCCTCTTTGTCTGGCAGACTCCTACTCATCCTCCTGGTCTCAGCTAAAATAGCACCTCCTCCAGGATGTCCTCCATGGACTTCCCACGCACAGCACCTCTATCACATTGTGGGGTCCTTGTCTATTTGAACCATTTCCCTATTAGTCCTGCCAACTCTCCTAGACCAGACTCTCTCTTGTTCTCTCGTTATATTTCTGGCCCAGTACCTGACATATGATAAGTAAATATTTCCCAAATATTTAGTAAATATTTGCCAAATAACAGAAGACTCCTCAGGGCAGCCGACAGGGCCTTCTAGTGAGACAACAAATGGGATATTTTTTCCTTCCCCCTCAAGTCAAGTGAAAGTTAAATCCTGATGTAAGAGCTGGGATCTTAAATCCACCTGAGACATGCTATCAAGAGAAAGCATTTTGAGGTCCAAAGAAAATTTCTCAAGAGTCAGCAAAAACTAACAGGGTAAAATGTTCCCTGAGAAAGGGATTTCCAGGAGAGGACCCAAGGGTCCTTGACACCAGGGACAGCAAAGCCACCACCTGGAGAAGTGGCTGGAGGACCTCAGTCGGTTCTGCCAGGGGGGGTTGCTCTCCTCCCTCGAGCGCCCCCTCTGCTCCCAGATGCCCCTTCCAGCTACAGCGGGGTGGGGCTGTCCCTCCCTCCCCTCCCCCAGCATCACCCTCGCAGCACTTTGATGAAAACTGTAGCAGGGGCTTTATGATCTAGACCGGCCCTGCCTCTTTCAATAATGACTCCTCACATCAAACCCAGCGCTCAGGTCAGCCTGGGATCTGGGTGTCGTCGAAAAGCCCAGAGAACATGAAGTCAGCCAGGCAGCTGGGAAGAGAAAGGAAGAGAACATGATGCAATTTATAGACCTTTTTTTTTTAAGGGGGGAAAATATCTCACAATGCTCATCATTTCCTTTCATGAATTCCCGCAAGACGCCGCCCTTAAGTGGAATTCCGACAGGGCCATTTTTGCATTCCCCTCTGCTGTGTCTGGAGCTCCTGAAAGAGCCTGGCGTTGGCGTAAAGGCGGCTGCAGCACCTTCTGTGCGCAGGCCCTGTGCTCAGAGCTAGGAGGCCAAGACGAACGATGGAGCCCGGCCGGCCGTGGCCCCGGGGAGAGAGAGAGCAGTGCCTGGCGGAGAGCGCCCTCAGAGAAACGGAGGGACACGGTTGGGCAGCGATGCCTCCCTCCCGCAGAGAGGAGCAAAGCTGACCCAGCAGGGGCCCAAACTGGTCAAGCGCAGGGAAGTGTCCTACTTTATCCGCTAGAGGGCAGGCTCACGGGGGCAGGGGGCGTGTCTCACACATGCTGTGCCTAGAACAGCTCCTGGGATACAGCAAGCACTCAATAAATGCTGTCATTAAATAAAAGAAAGATGAAGGTTTCTTCAGTGGCTATTCCTACCTACTCTATACCTCCATTTCTTTATTTTTTTTTATTGAGGCATCATTGGCATATAACTTTGTGCTCTGATATTTGCGTAGATCGTGAAACGATCCCAAAAGCACACTTAACCACTCAGTCACAGAGACTCTTTTTCGTGGAACTTTCTAGATCTGTTTGCAACTTTCTCCATTTCCTTATTTTTTGGTTCCTTATTTTTGGTCCACATTGGAGTCCCTGGATAAAAGGCTTGACCTTATACTAGCAGTGCCAGACGCCGCTGATCTGAAGTGAGTTGACTTGATGCAACAATATTTTTTGAGTATTTACAACAGGAGTCGGCAAACTTCTTCTGTAAAGGACCAACTAGTAAACATCTGCAGCTTTATGGGTCATATGGTCTCTGTCCTAACTGCCTGCCAGACCATCTCAGCACAGAAGCAGCCTTAGACAGCACCCAAACAAGTTACAGTGGCTGAGCTCCAGTCAAACAACTTTCTTTACAAAAACAAGCACCAGGAGGCACTTTCCAGGGTTTGCTGACCTTTGATCTATAATATGCTAATCGCAGGCTAGACAACAAAGGTGATTTTTTAAAGCTGGAGGATGTGAGTTCCTATGACTCCCTTTTAAGTTCTGATCCGGTTTATCTAGAGAATAGGATTGGGCGGAGCTGGGACAGAAGTGGGTGTGGCTTCTCCACGGGTGGGCGTGGCCTGAGTCTTTGCCCAGACCAGGTGTGTTAAATTCAACCACAAAGGGCACCTGTCGTGTGAGAGGCCGTGAAGGGTCATCCATAGTGGGCTAAAGCAGCCCCTGCCCCCGAGGGCTTGCTGTCTGCCAGGCCCACGAACCTGAAGTGTATGCCGCAGGTGGGGAACAGAAGTGTGGGTGCTGCAGTAGCCTGGTCCCTAACCCAGACTGGAGGACGAACTCCCTAGAGAAGGTGCCAGCAAAGCTGCGGCTCTAGAACATTCATTCACTCATACCCCCTTCGTTCGCCCAGGGCGTGTTACCCAAGCGCTCCAGGTGCACAGGACCCTACTGTGAGCTCAGTGGCAGGAGGGGCAGGAGGAGGGACCAAAGGTGAACAAAACAAAAAACAAAACTGGCGCCTTTGTGAAGGTCACAGGCAGTGGAGAAAACAAGCAACAAGCAAGAGCACAGCGACCCCTGAGAGGGCTCCGGGGCGGGGGAGCAGGTGGCAGAGGAGCCCCATGAGGGGCAGGGGAGTGGGTATTATTTAGATACAGGAAGTGAGCTAAGAGGATTTGGGGGAAGCAGGTACCTGAAGAGAGAACAGCAAGAGCAGAGGCCTGGGGCAGCCGAGAGGAGGCTTGAGGGTGAGAGGGGAGGTTAAGGGACTTGGGCGTTGGGGGCAGGCAGTGCATGGATCCAGCTGGACAGCAGGGGCGGGGAGACGCAGGAGTGGGAGCAGGGAGGACTGGGTTCTCACTCCCTCAGTAAGTCGGGAACAAGCAGGAGCGGCCACTGACTGGGAGGGTCAGCTCCGTGGCAGCTGCCCTGGAGGGGACAGGGCAGAGCATAAGAGGGTGAAACAGGAGGCAGGGAGACCAGCTGGGGCTGTGGTGGTCCCGCCTGCGATGGCGATGATGAGACGGGGAGTTTGGGAGGCGGGGCGCACTGCAGCAGGGAGCCAGGTGGTGGGGGTGGGCGTGGGACAGAACGCTGTTGGGTTTCCAGGGCACAAGAGGAGGCATGGGGCCCAGGGGGAATCCAAGAAGATAGAAAGGAATTAAGCGAGACGCACGCAGGCCGGGGGTGCCAGACCAGGGTCTTTGTGGGTGCGTGCTCTGCCTGCCTCGGGCTCTGAGGGGCGGGCAGGGTGGGCTGCAGAAAGGCAGCTGGAGCGCCCACCGACTCAAGGTCAGGGGCACAGGCCACCAACTCCGCTGGCCTTCAGGGCCGGCTCTGCCCTGAAACAGCCCTACGTGCCAGAGCCCCGTGCCCGGCGTGCAGCCAGCATGCTTCCAGAACGGAGTGTCCAGCGAGGGACTGCGGGCTGGCCGGGCAGCTCCTAAAAAACCTCTGAGTCTCTTCTTTGTCTCTTGGGGCAAAGCACCCTGGTATGAGGAGGCTGAGGAGATGGGAGCTACCTGAGACAGCAGCAGATTTGAGTTCGATTGACAGCTCAGTCTCTGGTCTACCTGGTGCCTTAGTGCTCAGAACCCAGGCTCCCTGGATGAAAGATGGGGGATCCACCTAGCAAACAGAATCACTGTGAGAACAGAGGTGATGCAGTGGGTCAGGGGATGGGGACAGGGTCTGGAATACCCCTTCTTCCCCTGCTGCCTCAGGCAGGCCCCCTTCCCCACTTGCATATATTATATCAAGTTTGAAAGACCACTTGGAAGCGGATTATATTAAAATATTTCTATATATAAATTACATTTATATATTATAGATAACATATATTTACAGACATTATATAAGTTATAAATTTCCTCTGTGATATGTATGCCTCTCTGGGAGTTCACACACATTTATTCATTCATTCTACACATACTCCATATTTATTTGGTCGTACGTACTATCTCGTGCGGTGCTGTAGGTGCTGAATATTACCGTGTGAACAAAACTAATGAAAGGAGACAGACATTACACAAAGAAATAATCAAACAAAAACATCTTACGTGGCGTTAAGTGCTCTGGTGAAATGCAGCAGAGGGAGGGAACATAGAGGAATGGTGGAGACAGCCCTTTTTATATAAAATGGTCATGGAAGGCTTCCTGGAGGAGGTGGCATTCAGGGGGTGATGGTTCCCGAAAAAGTATCAACTTCTATGACTGTGGTGAGTTATGAGTTTGGGGATAGGGCCGGAAGTGGGAAGATACAGGGGAGCTGTCAAGCCTCCTGCAGTGTGTGATCCCGAAGAGCCCCAGACAGGCGGGGCATCAGCTGGGAAGTTGGTTCTGAGATCTTTCTTCCCAGAAAAGCAGCACTATGAGCTGGGTGGACACAGCCCAGGCCTTGTTCCCATCATTACCGACCTCTGGTTCTTTCCTAAACCCAAAACCCCAGAAAAGCTGCACAAAAGTTCTCCCCTGAGCTGAACCACCCAAAAGGGCGCGTGCCCGCAGCCCCTCAAACCTCCTATGAAGTCATGGGGTCCATGACTCAAAGGCAGCTTCTTCCTTCTCTTCACACATCCCACAGTCTTTCTAGAACCTCCAGTCTGCTGGGCTTCCCACAGGTGCTGAGGACAGGACAGTGACAAGGCTGAGACCAGCCCTTGTGCGCCTGCCACCTGTGTCATGCGGGCCTTAGTCTGTGCCGCGCCGTGCTGTCTCAGTGCCTGGTCTCTGCGCCCAGTTTCTGTCTGAGCTTGTGTTTGCATGTGTCTGCTTGTGTGCATATGGTTCCTGGCGTGGTGTAAATCTGTCTGTCTGTCTGTGTTGTGTTGTATTTAGGAGACAGAAGTTGCTATTTTCCAGCTGTCCCAATTTGAGACCTTGTGAGGGGAGCGGAGGGGAGAGGCAGAGAAATTTAGTTCCCCTCCACAGTCAGGTATTAAGCACCTACTGGGTGCTAAAGCCCTAATTCCACCTATAGCCTAGGACTAGGATGGATAGGGCTGTCCCCACTCTACAATCTGGGGCTGGGGGTGATGGATCCGGGCTGCTGTCCCTGACACGCTGTCCAGGGGCAGAGGAGAGGCTGGTGTCCACAGGTCACGTACACATGTACACACACACACACACACACACACACACACACACACACACACCAGGGCCTTGCCTTGCCCATCACTGTCTTTCCAGAGTGGACAGAGGAGGAAGGGACCTATCTCCCTGCTCCCGGGGAGGTCACACAGGCTTACACTTAAACTAGGAGCTGACCCTTTCCCATCTAGATCAAGACTAGGCAGAAGGAAGTTCCCTGGGGCGATACTAAAGGGATACTAAAGGTGGCAGATGGAAGGAGGCAGGAAAGGCCGGTGGGAGGATGTTTGGGGTGTATGCTTACATCTTTGGCCCAGTAGGAAGCAGGAGAATGTAACGATGGACTTTTATACACACCGCCCATGAACCTGGCTCTGCCACTTCCTGGTTAAGTCCCCTGGGCCTGGGTTCCCTCACTGCAGGATGAGGCCTATGTGAGTGGTATAAGACAGCCTGGAGAACAGAAAGCACTTGGCAGACATCCCAGCGAGCAGTGAAGGGAGAGTTCCAGAGGGCTGGTCAGAGAGCACCTCACTAGGAAGGGGACCTGAAGAAGGTGAGGCAGCGTGTCTGGTGCTGCAGACAGCCTGGAAGAGCATTCCAGGCAGAGGGAACAGCCAGTGCAAAGTGTCTTGGGGACAGCCAGGAGGTCACGTGGTTAAGCAAAGGGCATGAGCATTGGGCAGAGGGGCCAGGCCCAGGCAGGACTTGTGGGCCTCACTTTACTCTGCGATGGACCACAGCAAGGTTCTGGGCAGAGGAGAGGTGAAGACTGACATCCACTCCAATAGTATCTATCACAGCTTCTGCGGGAGAACTGACCGTGGGGCCTGAGCTAGAGCAGGGAGACCAAGATGAGACGAGGTGCTTGGACCAGGGTGAACGTGGAGGCTGGGGCTGACCACAGTCAGGTTGATTCTTGATGCATTTGAAGGCAGAGCTGCAGGATTTCCTGACAGCCTGGGTGGGGGAGGGGAGAGGACTCCCAGACTGCAGGCATCCTGGCTGGGCTTTGGCTGAAAGTGCAACCTTCTGAGGCCAGAATGCAGGAAGGAGCTAGGCTACAGTGATGACTGCTCTGTTTTCCCTGTTAGAGAGTCTTCTTCTCCACTAGACCGTGAACAGCTTGAGGACACAGAAAGGAGGAACTGCAGAGTTCCTCTCCCACCCACCTCCACCCCCAGCTCTGGGCCTGTCCCCGGTCAGGCCCAGGAGATGTTTGCTGAGTGAATAAACGAGGATCCATCCTCCAGAGGACAGCCTGGCACGTCCACCTTCTTCCCAGAATGAGGCCAGAGGTGGTTGCTGGGCCTCAAGAAGATCCAAATCCACCTTAATCTCCTCTTCCCATGCCCCCTTCCCCATTCCCCTCCTGGTCCCACCAGAAACCTCAGAGTTTCCCCTTATTAAACACAGAAGGTGCAGGGAGACTGGGTGTCAAGGTCTGACGAGCTGAGTTCAAGGTGAGCTTTGGTGACCTTGCGCAAGTTACACAGCTTCTCTGAGCCACTTGAATACCAGCCAATCCTTGGGGAGCTCTGAGGCTGCAGTGAGACAAGGGCTAAGGTGGTGCCTTTTTTTTTTTTTTTTTTTTTTTTTTTTTTTTTTTTTTTTTTTTTTTACTTTTTAAAAGTCTCTTAAAATTTTCTTTTTTTTTATTATTCTTTTTTTTAAATATATATTTTTATTGTTATTTATGTCTTTTACGTTTTGTATTCCCCTTGGGTAGCCCACCACCAATTGGTGGTGCCTCCTTGAGGAAGCCCGCCACCTTCCCCTGCCCAAGTATGTATACCCCCCGCTCCCACCATGCTGGAAGACCACCCCGCCCATCACCCATTTTACAGATGTGGAAGACTGAGGCCCAGAGAGGGACAATGTATTACTTTCAGCCTTGCCTTGCAAAACTGTCAGGAGAGACATCCCTGCCAGAGGTCATCACAGCCAGTGCAGCTAAACTGCGGTGACCACATCCTAAGAGGGGGCAGGTCTTCAGCGGCCATTCGCCCACCTCAGTCACTCAGGCAGAAGGGCTCCCAAACTCTGCCCGCCCCCTTCTGTCCAGGTCCATTGACTTGAGCGCCGGCTGCAGGCGCGCCCACTTCACACCCTAGTGGGGGTCACGGCCTGCACTAGCCCACATGCCAGTCTCTGTGAGCCCGGGGAGAGACGCTGCCACCTGCTAGCCCCCCGCAGCTCACCAGGTGCCAGGCATGGCTGGAAATGTTAACATGGTGCACTGGGTTCTCCTAGGGGGCCCCCGGAGCTGGGCAGGCTCGAGGTCTCCCTGCACAGAGGGGACACTGAGGCTGGGGGGGAGGGATGCGTGCAGGCCGCCCACTCCCGGGCCCCTGCCGCTGATCCCCAGCCTCAGAGACAATAGGAAACGGGGAGGCATTGGGCACTCGCCCATATGGCGTTTCCAAAAGAAGCACAGTGGGTCCCCAAAATTCCTTTCCTATGTCACTATATAGAGCAAATGCTCACGGGCATTTGGCTGTGTGTGTGCCAGGCCTGGCACTTTCCACATCATTTTCACACCCATCCAAGGAGAGAGCAATGGTGGTGACCCCCTTACACAGATGGGCAGAGGGCCAGGAGGCACCCAAGCACTCAGCGTCTAGAGCCCACGCTGGCCGCCTCCTCTCACCTGCCATCTTCTTTACCCCTTCCTCTTTCTTTGAGGTCTTTCTCTCTTGTCCAATAACTAACTCTCTCTCCCCTGCTGTCCCTTTTTTATTCTCTCCCACACTCATACACACTTGCACTCATCTATATACCTTCTCACACTCACACGTACTCTCACTCTCTCACACACACTCACACATGAGGCACTGCAGCCCATCCCTTTTGTGGTCACTGGCTGTCCATCCCACACAGTGTGGAGGACGGGAATGATGCCCACGTACCTAGAAGCTCCTTCCAGCCCAGCACACCTGTGATTCTACCCCATCAGAATGGATCAAATCCCAAAAGGAATAAAAGACATAAAGAGCTTAACATTGTGCAGAAAATAGAGTCTGCCCTCCATATACCTAATTCTGTCACTTTTTAAAAAAGATTCATTTATTTATTTTATGCATACAAGAGCTGGGGTGTAGGCCAGAGGTGTGGGGGGGAGAGGATTCACCAGAGACAGAGCGGGGAGCAGAACAGGCAGATCTACTGAAATACACTGCTGAGGGGAGCAGCGGGCGAGGCAGGAGAGGTCTGCTGCGCCATTGGGTCAGCTCCCTGGCCGGGGATCGAACTCGTGCTGCAGAGGCTGCCAATAGCTTCATAGTGCTGAGGCTTAACCCCTTGCACCACCAGAGAGGCCCTCTGTCACTCTTTTGATTAAAGGTCACACCAGAAATAGGTAAGATGGTGGCCTGGTCTGGCTGATTCAAATCCAAGCCTGCATGCGCCCCAAGTCTCCCAAAATGCAAAGGAGGGAGATGATAACTTTGCCTAAAGAAGTCAGGGAAGGTTTCATGGAGAAAGTGATTTGAGTTGGGTTTTGATGGGTGAAGAGAAGTTTGCTGAGTGCAAAAGGACAGGAAAGCCATTCCAGGAAGAAAGTTCAGTATGTTAAGGCAGAAGCATGCAATGACATGTCATGGACACTTTCTGGTGACTGGACAAGGGGACCTTGAGGCATGAGACTGGAGGTGGGCAGAGATCAAGTCACACAGGCCCCAGTAGGTCTGATGGAGTGTGGTCCTTGAGGCAGGGGGGAGGCCGTGAAGGGCTGTTAACTGGACAGTGGCTTGTTCCCTCTCTCTCACTCCCTGTGTTGCTAAGCAACCTCGACTCTGGGCCTGTCCATACAGCCCCATCTCTGTGGTAGCTCTCCCTCCTGTGTCCCTCCATCTCACGGCCACACCATTCTCTCTCTCCTTGACCCACATCCACAGGGGCTGTGAGGGCCTCAAGCATCTTCCCAATCCTAAGTGTGATTCTGCTTTTCATGGGTGGACTCTGCATCGCAGCCAGCGAGTTCTACAAGACTCGACACAACATCATCTTGAGTGCCGGCATCTTCTTCGTGTCTGCAGGTAATGGCCACTGAGCCAGCAGGGAGAAGGCTGAGGGTCTGAGAGAAGGAAGATGGGAGGGAGGAGGGACCTCCACACCCTGCATCGGGCCATGTCCCAGGGAAGACAGGCTGGCTGGCGTTCCCACCCCACACCGACACCTGAGCCCCCACTGAGTCCCTGGCCCTGTGGCCCATCTTCTCCCACCTCTCACAAGGCGCCGGAACTCAGGGGCCTCTCAGGGCCCGAGGCCTGCCCTTGCTTGCCCCCTGCCCTCACTGCCCTGCCCAGGCCCCAAAACCACAACGCGCAGCCAGTTACATGATGAGTCCCGGACGCTTCAGATGCCAGAAAAAGAAAAGGAGCTTTAGTAAGAATAACTAACGTCCAGGGGGCACTCACCACGCCCAGCCTTCGCGTGCATGTAATCCTGTCCGCCGCCTCTACGGCAGTCAGTCCTGTCTTTATCCCCATTTTACAGACCTGAAAATGCACACCAAAGCCGCCGTGCCAAAGGCTTTGACCAGCAGTCTGGCTCCAGGAGCCAGTCTGAACCCTCCACTGTACCACCTTCAAATTCCTGTGCAGCCTTGAGCAAGTAGCTTGCCCCCTCTGTTCTTCATTTCCTCAACCCCACCTGCAAACCCCGAAGGCACTCCGCAGAGCACACGCTCGGTAAACAACACTGTTGTTACCATTACTCTGCTATAGGAGCCTCTCCTCCCGCCTCTTCCCTGTTTCCATGAGCTCTTCCCTTTCTGGCTTTCTCCCCGTGGGAGGGTCAAATGTTAAGGTGACGCCTGCCAAGGTCCCTCTGTCAGGAACGGTCTGTTTGCTATGAAAACGGAGGCGCAAGGAAGCCCATTAGGCCGTACCGCCTTAGACCCCGCCCCCCCCCAAGTCCCCTAGACACTAACCCTGTCCCTTCCCCCCGCCCCTCCCCGCGCCCTTCGCGCGCTCCCTGTGCCCCGCAGGTCTGAGTAACATCATCGGCATCATAGTGTATATATCAGCCAACGCCGGAGACCCCTCCAAGAGCGACTCCAAAAAGAATAGTTACTCGTACGGCTGGTCCTTCTACTTCGGGGCCCTGTCCTTCATCATCGCCGAGATGGTCGGGGTGCTGGCGGTGCACATGTTTATCGACCGGCACAAACAGCTGCGGGCCACCGCCCGCGCCACGGACTACCTCCAGGCCTCCGCCATCACCCGCATCCCCAGCTACCGCTACCGCTACCAGCGCCGCAGCCGCTCCAGCTCCCGCTCCACGGAGCCCTCACACTCCAGGGACGCCTCCCCCGTGGGCCTCAAGGGCTTCAACACCCTGCCGTCCACGGAGATCTCCATGTACACCCTCAGCAGGGACCCCCTGAAGGCCGCCACCACGCCCACCGCCACCTACAACTCCGACAGGGATAACAGCTTCCTCCAAGTTCACAACTGTATCCAGAAGGAGAACAAAGACTCTCTCCACTCCAACACAGCCAACCGCCGGACCACCCCCGTATGAAGCCCCGCCCGGGCCCCCAGCCAGCTCGCTGGGCAGAGCCGGGCCCGGCGGTCCTTCCCCGCCAAGCCAAGCCGAGCTGGGAGGAGGGGCGCAGGCCGGGGGGCGGGGGGAGGGAGGGAGGGGGGAGAACCAAACCATCCCCGGGGAAACCTTCCAAAAGCAAAAAACAAAAAAAACAAAAAAACAAAAAAAGCGAAAAACATAACAAGTAAATTTTAAAAAAAGAACAAAATATAAGAGGAACAAAGAAGCAAAACAACAGGAAATGTGACAAAATATAAACGAGGGAAGGAAAAACAAACTTAAAAAAAAGCGAGAGGATAAAAATTTAAAATAGAAAATAAATCTAAAAGAAAATGCATGATTTCCCATGTACCATTATTTTAACATTTAATAAAAACCAATTTAAATGAAAAAATAAAAGGGAACCAAGATAACATTAAAGCAAAAAAAAAAAAATAAGAAGGCGCAGAAAGGAAGGAGACGTGCTTTGCATTTATCAGGGGTTTGTGTTTTGTTTTGTTTTGTTTTGTTTTGTTTTGTTTTGAAGGGGGGGGGAGTTATTTTCTGTTCCCTTTGACCCCAAGCAGGCTCTGCCTCCCTGGGTGAGTTGGGGGGTGGAGACTCAGGGGCCCCAAGGCCAGGTGAGCCTCTCGGTCACTGCCAGGTCCCTGGAATCTCTGCATGGGCGCCCCAGGATGGCTGGGCAAGCTGGCTCCACCCAGCACTGATGGGGCAATTGTGGGCCTCCAGGTGACCCATGAGTCCTTGGCCCCCTCCTCCGTGAAAGGTGCACTTCGGGCTGCTCCAGTCCCCAGGTTTCCAGTCCTTAATGGTCCTTAACCCACTGTGATGACTTCCTAGGCCTTGAGGGAAGGGAAGGAGAGGGGATGGCTGCGGGGGCTTGCAGAGGTTGCCGGAAATCCTGGAATCCTCAGGGTGAGCTTCTTGGGGTCCCCACCCCAAGATCCTGTCCTTGGGGTCAGGAGAGGCCCACCCCCCAGGGGGATACAAAGCAGCTCTCCCTCCTCACCCCTCACCTCAGGGCCAGCTGATGACCCTGGGGCGATGGTGGACCCCAGACTCATAGGCCCCCCCACCCCCTGGGAAGGGGGCTCATGGACCCTTTGGGGGTCCTTGGACTTGCTGAAGCCCCCTTGGGACCCAGCAGTCCAACAATGACACTGCAAAAAGGTTTCTTTTTAAAAAAGAAAAAAGAAAATCAAGTGGTGATTTTTTTTAATAAAAAAACCACAGACTATAAATAAATGTAAATATATAATAAGTGGATTTACTTGCAAGAAAATCAGATAGTATTTTTCTTTTAATTCTTTTCCAGCTTTAAACTGTGAAGACAAAAAAACAATGGGTGGGGTGGGGGACTTAAACTTTAGCAGGGAACTTGTAAAGAGAAAACAGAAAACAAATATACAAACCCATTTTTTAAAAAAAACACGTGAGAGATTTGAGCTGGGCTTCAGGCAGGACAGAGAGGAGAAAGGGCCAAGGGAGCTGCAGGGGGTTTCTGTGGCAAAGATGTCTCCTACACCAGGAAGGTGCTGCTAATGTGGAAGAAAAAGACCACCGCAGTGGAGGATCTGGTCTACACCCACGAGACCGTACACCCCACTCACACACACTTCTGCACACGCACACACTCCTCCAGGTCCAGCGCTACGGTCTCTCCCAAGGAACGTGGTCTACACCCTCCTTCCCATACACAGCCACCGGGGTTCTGATTCATGCCCTCCGAAGCCACTGTCCACATCAGTGCCACACTGCTCGCCACGCTGTGGGCATCGTTGCTCACAGCATTCTCCTACCACGTCACCTGAGCGCATGCACGCACCTGCATGCATGTGGGGGTGCGCACGTGTGTGTACACACACACACACACACACCCCACTCGTGTGCATGGAAAAGGCACCAGTCTAGAAGCTGGACTCTGGACTCCCTTGTTGCCTGGCCTCTCTGGGCCTGAGAGTCCCCTGCGGAAGGGTGTAGATGGACCCAAGTAAGCTCCCAAAGGCCCATTCTTATTCTTGTGTCAATGACTTTTAAGATATGCCACCTGCCCACAGGAAGATGCCTGAAGACACCCAAATAGCTGCCACCCAGGCCCCAGACATTGAGAACATTCCCAAATCCACCACCCAGACACACACACACACACACACACACACACACACACACACACACACAACCTGTATGCCTCCTCACTGTGCTCCCAACACCCTGTCCCCACTTCCAACGTCAAAGCAAAAACATGCCCACGTGAGCAAACATACCCAGCTGTTTGGACAGAGAGGGAAAAGGCACCTCGGGTCCCCAAAGCCACTCTGCATTTTGTGTCCCCTTTCCTCAATGCCATACCCAGGTCACAGAGGGTGAAGGAGGTCCATGAGAGGTGCCCAGACCATAGGCTTCCCCCTCTGTCTCTGGGGATCAGAAAAAAAGGGGTTTGCTGGAAGAACCAGGCCAAGAGGATGGAGAGGAGAGCTTTAGAAAAGTTCCTGTCCCGGGGCGGAGACCAGCCCCGAAGTAAAACTCACACCCAGTAATAAAGTCTGGGGGCGTCCAGTGTTTCTCCCCTTTCTTTCCCAGAGCCACAAGGGCCAATGCAGACTGACAGAAGCCCAGAGCTGGGGCTTCAGCTCCCGGAAGTCACTCTGCTCCCAGTGCGGGGCCCCTGCAGCCCATAGGGGCACATCTTGGTTCTTCTCTTTCTTGAGCACCTCCCTGGCCAGTGGGGGTGCTAGCAAGGCTTGGGAGGGCTTTGCACACCCTCAGCCGCCCTTCGCATCTCTAGTCTCGGGAGAGGAAAGTTCTTTGCCCAGGTCAGCAGCAGCTGGAACCTGCGACTCCTCCTGAGCCACCAGACAGGACACCAGGCAGCCCAGATATCACAGGGGGCGGGGCCCGTGAAGAGCAGTGTGGCCTGCAGGGGTGGTGGCTGCGAGGTATCCTTCCTCCCTCCCCACTCAGGCCTCGGCCACCAGGCACCAGAGTCCAAGCCAGAAACAAATCAAGGACTAGAGAGAAAGGAGAGGCCCCAAGCGGAGAGCTAACACGCGGATTGTCCAAAGAGGAAACTGACCCCAATTCTCTCAGCTCTGGCAGAGGGTTTGGGGGGGGCATCAGCACTTCTTTCCATGCCATGAGGCCCAGGTCCTGGGTTCTAGGTCCCTGGAGAGTGGGGTGAAACCAGCAAGGCCGGGAAAGGGCTCGGGGACCTGGCAGGAGGGGCGGAGCGGGGTCGGGTCTGCCGAGCTCAGCCCGCCAGAGTAGGCGATTTCTCCATGTCCAGCTCCAACCAGTTCAAGAAACCAACCAACATTTTATTTTCTTGGTGGGTCCTTTTTTTTTTCAGACTGTTAACAGAAAAAAATTTTAAAAAGCAGAAAACTAAAAAAAGAAAAAAATGAAAAAAAAAATCCTGGTACATGAAATAAAGATTTTTTTTTATAGCTTGGTCCTCACATCTGTGAATTTCTTTCCTGGCTTTCCCGACTCCTGGCACCCGTATCAAATCATCTGAAAGCCACAGAGTCTCAGAGTCGGGGACAGAAGGCTAGGAGTGGGTGCAATAACAGGTCCTCACGTCTCATTTTGAGAGTCTCCTTTTTATTTATTTATTTATTTATGCGTACAAAAACTGGGGTGTAGGCCAGAGGTATGGAGGGGGGTGAGTGGGTTCACCAGAGACAGAGTGGGGAGCCGAACAGGTGGATCTACTGAAATACACTGCTGAGGGGAGCAGCAGGCGAGGCAGGAGAGGTCCGCTGCGCCGTGCGGGAAGCTCCCTGGCCGGGGATCGAACTCGTGCTGCAGTGGCTGCGGATAGCTTCATAGTGCTGAGACTTAACCCGTTGCACCACCAGGGAGGCCCTCGCGAGCATCCTCTTAAACAGTCCGCATCGACTTAAACAGTCTTGCACACCTCCGTGACCTCACCTCGCCTCCAGCCTAGGCAGCCACAGCCAGTGTTGTGAGATTGTCCTCTGCACAGTGAGTTTCAATCCGCTCCCTCCTCTCACCAGCAGCAACATTGAAGGAACCTTTCCCCTTTCTGGCACATCAGCCCCTCACCAATTTGAAAAAGTGAAATTGACCATGTCCTTGAGTTTTCTGCTACAGAATGAACAGCCCCCCTCATCATCCCAGCCACACCCTCGGTTTCCATGCTCCCCGTGAAGTGTGAGGCCAGATTAGACGTGACCTTGCCCCGTGCTCGAGGGCTCCATCTACAGGGTCGCTCCTTGGGCGGGACCACAAGTTGGGAGAAGAATGGGGAGGCTCCAACAGGGACTCTGGGCCTCCCCTAACTTGAGTTGATGAGGCAGGAAAGGTGGGGTGAGTCTCGGTCTGCTCAGGCTGCTCGACCAAAGCACCACAGACTGCGGTGCTTACACAGCAAGTCTGCATTTTTTCACCATTCTGGGGGCTGGGAAATCAAAGATCAACTTGCCAGCAGATTCAATTCTGGCAAGAACGCTCTTCTGGCTTGCAGAGCGCAGCCTTCTCTATGTCCAGAGAGGGGGCTCCGCTGCTAGCCTCTCCTTATATAATTATGGCCCCAGACCCACCTCCAAATACCATCACCTCGGTGGACAGGGCTTCAACATATATTGGAGGACACATTCGGTCCATACCAGGGTGGTAGCAGGATTTGACCCTTGACATTTGAAGGCTACTAAAGAGCCAGCCCACCTAGGTCCAGCCCTGGCTGGGTCAGGCTTTCTGCCAGTGAGCCACTCGAAGCACTCGAAGGAAGACTGCAAGTGCCTCTTGGGATGCAGGAAGCACATTTAATCAGTTCGTTTTAGCTAGACGATCTCATGCCAATTAGAATGCAAGGAAAGAAAGTAATTCGACAGCAATCAAGACTTAAGAAGCAAATCAAAAAGTGCTCACCTGTTGGCAGATGGTAAGAGCCCCCTCCTGTTCCTCACGCCCCCTGTGCCCGCCGTTCCACCCTCACCCACACTGCGTTTCCTGTCCCTGATCAGAAGTCAGGCGTAGACTCACCGGCAGCGCCACACCAACAGGGGAAGGGAAAGCCCGTGATACATTTTTCTGAAAAGGGAAAAAAGCTTCATTCTGTCCCCCCACCTCATCACACACAAAGCAGGGAGGTCTCACTCATGACAATGGCTGGGTTGACTGTCCGCTTGTTGATTGTTTCCACTTGGAGAGCCAGAAGGGCCACCTAGGGGAGCGGAGAGCACCCGGGCACCTTGGAGATGGTCAGGATAGAACACCTCTGGGGGCACGGCTGTCATGCCCCAGCCCTAACCCAGGCCGGGTATCTTCATGAGCTCTGGGAGGCGGGGCCTCTGGAGGGAAGTCTAAGATGGCAGGAGGGAGCACAGTGGCTGTTCAGTGCTCCTTGGGCCTGAAGAGAGTGGAGAAGGCAAGCGAGGGGCAGAGCCCGTGGGCCAAAGAGAAGGCCAGCTCTTCACTCATCAGCAAACTCCAGGCTGAAGCTGGCTCAACTCAACGCAACCCCGGGCCTTGCAGCCAAGCCCCCAGGGTTCAAGGCAGGGGCCCCTCTGTGCTATCTAGAGGCTGCTGTCTCTGGCTTTTAAATGTACATTTCAACACTCAAGCTGAGCCTGACTCCCATAAGGTCTCATAAGGGGCCGTACTTTCCCTGCAGGGGAAAAAAACAAAAAACAAGGAATAACTGGAGGCCAAAAAAGGCCAGCAGCCTATCCCGACTTGCATAGTGACCTGGCTTCCCTGGCAGCCCAGTCTCCTGAGAACCCCAACCCCCTACCTCCCGGCCATCGGCCACCACCTTGGCTGGAGGTTTGAAGCCTTCTTTCTTCCTCCACTCACACTCCAGGTTTCATGGCTCCTCCTGGCAGTAGTGCTGATTTTTCCAACTCCAAAAGCCCTATGAGCGTCTGCAGGAGGAAAGCGTCCCCAGCATCTAGACCTGCCAAACAAGGAGCATCAGTTTGGACTGGCTTCCACGAGCCTGCAGAGAAAACTGGCTGGTGACCAACAGCGCCTGCCCCCCAGTGCCTGGGTTCTGGGAAGAAGCACATCTGGACAGCTTGCAGACACCTCTCCCGGCCCCAGCAACTGTGCCCAACCTACCCTGGGCCACGACAGACCACTCCAGCTGTGCGGGAGCCTCCTACAGGCTGGCGGGGGCCAGTCTGTGTCTCCCCAGCTCTTCCCAAAGGCACATCTCATGGCCTGACACTGCACCTTGAATTTGGCTGTGGTAGGAGCATCTACACCACAGAGAGGGACAGAGGCCGCAAAGCAGGGATTTGTTTAAATCAGAAATTTTTTGTTTTTTTTTTTAAGGAAGAGCCAATTGTCAGACCTTCACCAGCAAACCGTTGCATAAACCTGAGGGCCGGTTTGTGCCTCTCACTGCCTCCTGCAACCCTCAGGATATAGCACGTGGGTGTGCTTGTGTGTCAGCTGTATGTGTGTATCACATACCTCCTCACTTGCACACGTGCACATGCGCACACACGCTTCCGGAACTAGATCCACTCACACAAACACAGTCCTTCCCTCATGGCCTTTATGGAACACAACCCCCCTCGTCCCCCCCGCACCCCCATCCTGGTCTTGGCCCCAGACCTGACAAGGACACAGGAAGTTTTCAGGGAAACGAGATGGCCGAGAAACATAATGAAACTGCACAAGGCTGGAGAGAGAGAGGGCACAGGGGCAGGGCACCGAGGAGGGGTGCTTGGTGGAATGCACGCCCACCGCAGCTGTTTCTCTCCACGCCTGAGCCACATGCATGAGTAGGCCCCACTGTGCAGCCATAAGCACAGGTGAGCATAGAGGTGTGTATACACGTCATGGGTGCTGGGGTCTATGCAGACACTGTCCCAGGCGTGCCTGTGTGTGCTTGTGCTGTGTGCCCAGACATCTGCCAGAGAACAGAGGAACACGACCCCGGTCCAGGCCCATTGTCATCAACAGGACCCCCATTCCTGCAGCGATGAGCATATGGCCCTTCTTCTCACTCCCCGCATCCCCATCCCTCTCTGTCTCCTCCTCTCTCCCTCACGTCGCTCCTTCCTCTCTCACTAAGTTGCAGTCTTGGCCTCACCTCACCCTCTGCCAGGGAAGGATTCCAAAGGGAATGAGGAAATAGTAAGCTCAATCCGGGCGCTGCTCTGTCACTAGTACCCAAAGTAGATGAGGAAACGGGGCCCTGGACAGGCTGGACAGGCAGCCCTGTGGCCTGAGACCAACAAGAGCAAGAAGTTCTCCGTCATGCAGAGAAAGAGGAGAGGATCTCTTTCCATCCACTCAATTCCGGAAGTGAGGTTGACCTGTCTTGACCCTAAACAGTTCAAAATCTCACGGGGAAATAAGACATCAGGATGTGAAACTCACACAGCAACATCAGGCAGGAAGTCATCAGTTGTAAGAGGGTGACTCTCGGGGGAAGATGGAACAGGGGAGGGAAAGGGTAGGATTTAAGCTAACATTGTTTCCTGATGTGACACTCTTACTCACAAACCTTCAATGGCTCCCCAGTGCCCTCACAGGAAAGACTTCAAAGTCCTCCCTGGTCAGGCCTCTGTTTATCTTTTTGTCACAGCTAAATGGGATTTATTAAGAGCCTACAAGTTATCAGGCTTTGCCAAATCATATATTCTCAGAGCCCCTTGAAGCTAGTGTTATTATCTCCTTTACTGATATAGAAACTGAAGCTCAAAGAAGCAGAACGGTATGGGAGTTAAGAGGGTAGGCTCTGGAGCACCAGTCAGGATTCTAGATCGGCTCTAGCCACTTCCCAGGGGCACAACCTTGGGCGAGACATTTATGCCTCAGTTTCCTCCCCTGTAAAGGGGAAATGCCTCCGAAGATTGTGGTATGGATTTAATGAACCAAGAAAGCACTGGAACCATGTCATAGCAGTGGTTAGAGAGTTTTCTAAATAACAGACGCTGAAGAGACAGCCACAGAGCCAAGACCAACTCAAAACAGGGCACGGCTGAGGTTCAGACATTGTGACTGAGTGCAGAGTCCCCATTCAGACCCATTACCCAGCCCCTCCAACACTGTTACACAGAGTCATTGTCCTCGTGGAGGGCTGCACAGGGCACAGAAGGGCAAGAAGAGAAGGGGCAACCCTGGCAGGGGCCTGGGTTTTGGGGTGCAAAGGCAGTGGCAGGAGAAACTTCAGTTTGGAGTCCTGAAATCTGTACTCACCTCCTCCCAGGTGCTGCCCGGCGGGGCTCGCGGGGCTGCCACAAGATGCTTTTCATTCACTCAGCAAATATTACTTGCCACTCACTGTGCTCAATGCTGGGAGAAGCAGTCATCAAAACACACTGGCTCTGACCTCCAGTCACTCATGTTCCGGAGGGCAAAGTAGCAAGTTAGGAAACAGAAAATTACTTTCACAAATTCTCATAAGTTTGATAAAGTAAACACTTGGGATGATGAGTTAGAGAGAAACAGGGATCAATCTCTCTTTGGTTATCAAAAACTTCCTGGCTTAAACAAAAGCCAATTTATTATCGCTCACAGGTCAATGGGCTCAGCCGGGTGGTTCTTCTGCTCTGCCTGAGGAGGGCTGAGGCTGCATCACGGTTCGGGGGCTGTTGGAGGGAGATGGGGGCTTGACCCCTGCAACAACCAGCCTGGTTCATGCACTTGACTGTGGGAGGAGGGTGGGGGCCCAGCTGGGGTCTCCCAAAGAGCTCTGGGTGTCTCCCAGCAATGGATATGGGTTCCAATGGCATAAACTGGAAGCTGCCAGTCATCTGGAGGCCCGTGGTCTTGGAAATCTCAGCAAGTCACCTCTGCCACATTCTGTTGGCCAAAGCAAGTCCCAGGGCCCAGCCCAGGAGCAAGAGTCCATCTTCTAAAGGGAGTGATCACTTGCAAGCGAGAGGCCAGGAGCAGTTAGGGGCCATCTTTGAAGATTGGCTACCACAACCTATTTGGATGAGGCAATCAAGGGCAGCCTCTCTGAGATGTTGACTTTCAGCTGAAATTTGAAGGGTGAGGACAATGAGGCAAACAGAAAACTGGAAGGAGGTTCCAGGCAGAGGGAAAAACATGTGCAAAGTCTCTTTTCTTGAGGCAGTAAAGACCTTGGCTTGTGGGCCTCCCTGGTGGCACAGTGGTTAGGCGCTGCACTGTGGAGCTGTCGGCAGCGGCGATGCGAGTTCGACACCCAGCCGGGGAGAATCCCACATGGTGCGGCAGACCTCTCCTGCCTCGCCCGCTGCGCCCTTCAGCAGTGTATTTCTGATCTGCCTGTTCTGCTCCCCGCTCTGTCTCTGGTGAACCCTCTCACCGCCCCATGCCCCTGGCCTGTACCCCAGCTTGTACGTATAAATAAATAAATCTTAAAAAAAAAAAGACCTTGGCTTGTGAGTTGATCTAAAAGATGACCCCAGTGGTCTTCCTGGGTAGGCAAGGACAAATGATACAAGGCGATGTGGAAGGAAAGGGGGGTCTATCTTTTTGGAGCCATTTATTCCAAGCACAGGACACCCCCTGATCCAGACAGGGCAGGGAAAATCCCCACTGAGTTTTCCATGCACAATTCACCAAGAGGGGCAGCGTTGGACACTCGGGAGGGGTATTGCAGAAACAAGCAAGGCCTGTCTCTTTCCTGAAGCTCAGTTGTTTTTGAATGATTCGCTTGTGACTTGCAATCTGCCCTTTTCCATTCAATTAACCTTTACTTATAAAGCTCTTTCTATGAGTGGGAGAACTTGCAGTAAAAGACACATAAATAAAAAGGGTGTTAAAGGCAGAAAACCCAAACCATGGAAAGAAGGAGGAAGCGAGATGACAAAAAGGACAAGCTTCCTGACCAGCAAGGCAAAAGGGGAGACATCATAAATTCTGTCTCTTTCATTGTCAAAGTCAACACTTGAGGTGCAGCAGAGGAGAACAATTTTGTCCTGATCTCATGCTCTCTGGAGAAGAGACAACACACACACACACACACAACTATAATTAACCACTCAAGGCTCAAAGCGGAGAAGGCCAAAAGAGTGCCCCAGAACAGAAACCAAGAAAGAAGTCTGAGAATCCTCGCACCTCTGAGACTCATCCTTCAAGAGGCAGCAGAAAAGGGAGGGCAGCAGAGCTAGAAAGCCCAGCTCTTCTGTCCACCACCGTGTGATGACAGCAAGAGCCAGCCTCCCGGCCTATACTTCCTCATCTGTACAATGGGCTCAGTAATTCCTGCAGAGTCAGCGGCGGGATGCACTGAGGAGACACTGGGCTGAGAGCTCCTAGCTGGGTGTGGCTGCACCTCTGGAAAGAGCAACGGTCCACTGAGTTTTCCCTGCATCAGGCATTAATTGAAATATCTACATGTGAATGCTAACAGCAACATTACGGGATAGAGCCTGTCATTACCCCAACTTTACAAAGGAGGAAAACGAGGTTCCAAGACATTCAGGTATGAACCCAAGGTCACACGGGAGGGATGTAGTCGAACTGGAGCAGTAAACCAGCAGCTTCTCGGCTCCCATATCCTCACGCCATGCTAACCCACCTCTTCAGCGGGGATCTCCTTGGCCCCCTTCTCTTTACCTTCACCCCCAATACATACCCACTCATTATATGCTGGAGTTAACGCAGCAGCAAAGAAGCTCCTCCCTCCACGGACCCCAAATTCCTCTCCCTTTGGTGCCTCATTCTCAACTGTCTTAGTGGGGTCCTCTGGAGTTTGTGAAAAACAAATTCAACTTTCATCCACAGGACAGCCCTTTAGAGTCAACAGCTTCTATTGAAAGAACTGGCAAAGGGTTAATGGGGTGAGACACAAAGCTGGCGGAAGAATGAGGAGGATTCTCCCCAGAGCTCTTTAACCACAGACACCACTCCTCAGTGCCTGGAACATGGCAGTGTCTTGGAGAGACTGAATAAGGTGAGTCGAATTGAATTGACATGAGTTTAGTTGAATTAAATTAAGCAGAATCACAAGACTGAATGGACAGAAGATGGGTAGGTGGGTGGGGGGGAAGGATGGATGCATGAAAGAATAGGTGGGTAGAGAGTGGATGGTTGGGTGGAGAGATGGATGGAAAATTGAAGGGCAGATGATTGGACGGTAGGACGAATGGACGGTTGGTTGGATAAATGGAGAAACGAATGAATTCTTAGATGCCAAGGTGGTGGATGAATGGAGTAGATTCTGCGACCACAGCTCGTGGTGAAATGTGTTCATTGGCGGCGTGGAGGTAGGAATGTCCAAGGCATGTTCGGGAAACACTGAATAAATCCATGTGGCTGGGGCAGAAAGCACCAGAGAAAAACAGAAGGGTAAACATACGCAGTCTCCCTCCTTCCTAGAGAGGCAGAGAGCCGGGGAGGGGCCACACCAGTTGCCGGCAGAGTGGCTGCTGGGAAGGAGGGAGTTAACACAGGATGGCTCTCGGGCCAGCTGCGGCCAGGGTGACACTGACAGATTACAGCATGTCCTCCACACTAATAACACTGCGGAGTCCTTCTCCTGCCGCTCCGCAGCCCGCTCTGGCCCCGGCGGGTCGATACCGAAAGCACACCCGAAAACTCCTCCAACTCCTTCCAAGGCCTGGACGAGGTAAAGTGCAGAACTGCAGAGTAGATGAAACCTCGAGTCTGCTCATTGCCTGGACCAGCGCTCTTGGGGGCCGAGGATGTGGTCCCACTCACAGCTACACCTAAAGGGGGGCCAGGTCAACAGCCTGCTCTGAAAGTTTGCTGAGTGGATGAATCAGCCTTCTGGCCACTCACTGAAATATCTCAGTGGCCCATGGGCCGCGGCCTCTACTTGTATACCTCCAGCGACAAGAGGCTCTTTCCCTCACCCAAACGACCAGCGCCTCCCTCGTTGGGCAGTTTGACATGGCTCACCCTCCCTATTTTGAGGTACCCTCCCCCTCTCCTTATCTGCCCAAGGCCTTCTAGTTCCCAATCCCTTCCTTTTCTCTAGCCACCTCTCTTCCCCTCTCCCAAACCATCCCAGTCTCACCTCCTGGGGTGCTGAAGGCAGATAATTAAGAAAGGATAAGAAGGCTATTCACACCCACAGATGCCCTCTGACATGGCAGACAAAGCGCCCATCTGGTCCCATGGAATCCATAATCCTCCTACTGTCCTGCCAGGTGGCAGCTTTGTCCCCGTCTCCCTCAGGAGGACCCTGAAGCTCACAGAGGCTAAGTAATGTGCCTAGGGGCACTCGGACACACAGCGCAGTGCCGGGGCTTGAACCCAGGTCGGAGCTCTTCCACTCTGCCACTGAGCTATTGCCCGGCGGATGCTTCCCACATCCACTTCTTTGCCTCAGACAATGGCGGGAGGGAGTAACAGACCCTCTAATCCCCACTTGCTCCAGGTCACCAGCCCTAAGGGGCCACCCAGATCCGGGTCCTGTGCCCAGAGCTTGCTGCTTCCTTTCATCTCCCCCCACAGGGCCTGTGGCCGCCAAAGAGCAGTTCCTGTGAAAGGGAGCAGGGTCCCTGGAGAAACGGCTGCTTCCAGGACTGCAGGACGGAATGTTCAGAGAAGCCTGGAACATCTTGCTCTTCCAGAAAGTCAGGAAGTTAGGAGAGATGGAGGCTGGGTCATAAGGCTCAGCGTCCAACTCAAAGGGGCCCCCACAGCCAGAGATGAGGCCTTTGAAGCATCAGAAAGAACAGAGAACCAGAGAACCAGAGAACCACTCATTATTTTGAAAGCTGGTTTCCAAAAAGGAGGAGATGAGACCCAGGCAAACTAATTAACACAGATGTTACATATTGTTCTATGTACTGTACATGCGACATGTATGAGCCATTGACCCTTGAACAATGTGGGGGGTAGGGGCTCACCCCTCCACACCACCCAAAATCCCCGTATAATTTTTGACCCCTCCCCTAAAACTTAACTACCAACAGCCTGCCATTCCCAGAAGCCTTGCCCATCACAGAAAGTTGATGAGCACATATTTCGCATGTTAGATGTATTGGGTGTGCTACATGTATTTCTGCATGTTATAACTGTATTCTTACAATAAAGCCAACTTAGAAAAGAGAAGGTTATTAAGAAAATGCGAAGGAAGAGAACCTACCTGGACAGAACTGTGTGTATCGATTCCATAAGTTTACACAGTCTGTTTACAAGAAAATGCAGGCATCGGGGACCCGCTCAGTTCAAACCCACGTGGCCCGGGGGCAGCTCCCCATCCTGCCTAGGAGAGCCTGTGCACCAGGAACCCCAGAAAGCGCCAGAGAAGAGCCCCGGAGCCCCAGCCCAGTCCAGTCTGGCTTCTCCCCTCGCTCCCGCTGCCCAGCAGCACGCCTGCCCGGCCACAAGAGACTCCACGCTACGGAAGCTCTGATGCCACTGAGTCGCCAGTGACTTGCCCAGAATCTCTCCTCGGGCACTTGGACCGGACCTCCCAGCCTCCCTGTCGCCTGGGCTAGCAGCTCAGCCCTGCACGCCTGCTCCAGAAGTCTCAGAGAGGCTCCTGCCATCCAGCCCCAACGGCCCCTCGAATCTCTTCATGCTCCTCAGCCCTGCCAGCTGCCCGCCTGTCCTGGTGACCCCATACCCAGTCCCTCCTCCCCTCCTTGCCCCACACAGTCCCCCTGCAGGGCCCACTGGTCCATCTCCCTCCATCCCCACACCCCTCCCGGAGTTCATCAGACACCATGACACGCTGGCACTCAAAGATGCCCATCCCCCACGCCCCCTCCCCCATGGCTTCTTGCCTGTCACTCAAACTATAAACTAGAGGTGACACTCTTCAAGAACACCAGAAAAGGGCCTCCCTGGTGGCGCAGCGGTTAAGCACTGCACTCTTGAGCTGTCGGCAGAGGCGATGCGAGTTCAACACCCAGCTGAGGAGATTCTCACATGGCGCGGCAGACCTCTCCTGCCTCGCCCGCTGCTCCCCTCAGCAGTGTATTTCCTTCGATCTACCTGTTCTGCTCCCCACTCTGTCTCTGGTGAACCCTCTCACTGCCCCATGCTTCTGGCCTGTACCCCAGCTTGTATGTATAAATAAATAAATCTAAAAAAAAAAAAAGAACACCAAAAATGTCAGGGTCCAATCCCCCACAGGCTGTTCCCAAAGTCCATGTGGGGGATTAGCCTGCACTCGTGTTTTCTTACCCCTGCGGGGTCCCGGATGGAAGCCGTGGAGTGTGGCCCCCACGGAGCAGCAGGCAGGTCCTCAGGGCGGGCAGCACCCCGCCCACCTTTCAAATTCTGAATAAGCAGGGAAAAACCAGAAGGAAACGGCTTTAGTAAAGGAGACCAATTAAAAGGCAAAAGACAAGTCAACTCCACCGTTCGACCTTGGGTAACTCCTTTGTCCCTGGCCAAGTCCTATGACCTTGGGGGACTGACTGAAGCACTGGGCCTCTATTTCCTCGGCTATGAAATGGGGGTGGTGAGCACTGGCGCAGTCAGGGCCAGCCCATGTGTAACGGTCTCCTTGTCCCTCTGCTGACAGCCTATGTCCTTCTTCCTCGAGGCCAGGAACCACACTGCTCAGCGCTGGGTCCCACACCGTGGCGATCAAGTCTTGAAATGTTCCCTGACGGCTATGGGACACCATTCACTGTCTGCGGGGTGCTTTCTAGGCCCCCCTCTTGTTCACCCTCTCTGACTCGTCCCTCAGTCCCCTCACAGGCACCAAGGCCTGCCTCCCTGCACACACCTTGGCTCCAACACTTCCTTCCCTCCACCTTCGCACTCATTCCTTTGCCTGGAAATCTTGCAAACTCCTCTTTCAAGATCCTGCAAAAAAGTAGTTTCCTCTGTGGACCCCCGGCAGCCTCCCCTCCCCTTTGGACAGACCTTCAAGCAACACCTAGAGCTATTTGCTCTCTGTCTCCCCCAGGACTCTGAAAGCTCCTGTGTGTTTCATCTCTGTATCCCTGGGTTTAGCATATAGGCATTTAGGAAAGGTTTGTTGAATGAATAAATGACTGAATGAATGAATGAATCATTCCTGACCGCTCAGCTACCTGGCAGCCTTCAAGAGCCAATTTATGGTGAGTCACTGCTGCTCGGGCCAGGCCTGTGGAGAAAGCAGTGACCTCCCTTTGCAGTCTCTTCCGCCAGCTCCAGCCCGGAGGCTGCAGCTCTCAGCCTGAGTGCACCCACGGAGCCTTCCAGGCCTGGCCGGGGAGCTACAGCTGGCGCGCTTGGCATTGCAGCTTCTCGGGGAGGCTGCGCGGCCTGCAGGGAGCCCCCCTTCCTCTTCTCTTCCTGCCGCAGAAGCAGAGGTCAGCTGAAGCCCTTCACCAGGCGCTGTGCTAGGAGCGGAGACAGAAAGACAAATAAGACAGCCCCGCCCTCTCAGACAAGGGGGGTGGGGGGAGATAGAGACTTGTCGCCCCATTTGCTCCATTTGCTCCCCCACTGAGTGCCTACTACGCGCCCCTGGGCTCTGTGCCTCTACTCAAGTTCCATCACCTCTCTGTGCTTAGTTTCCTCCTCAAATGGGCTGCAAAGATCCCCCTCATCTACCATGCAAGGATTGTTTTAGCAAATGGAACCAGGTAATCTAAGTTGCCCTGTCGACTCTGAAAACCTGTACCCATGTGATGGCTGTTGTTTTTATTTATATATTTTAATATAACGACAGTGAATAACTGAAACCTTCCCCTCCGGCAGCAGGCAGCTGCAGTGGTGACTTGCACACAGTAGGTGTTTAATTACTATTGGATGTATTGAAATGCAGTCCAGGTGCAAGCCTGACTTCTCATGGCCTGGGGAGCAGCGCCACCCGCTGGCTGGAGTACAGAACAACGGACTTTCTGATAAACAACGATCGGCTTGGGAGGGGGCTGCTGATAAGAGCGGTCTTTTTTGGACAGAGGCAAGGAAAAGTCAGGCTGGCACGACAGGATAAGGAGAAACTCCTTGACCATCAGAGGTGGTACAGGCTCAGAGTATAAATAGCAAGAGTTTGAAGCAAACTGGATTACTTCTTTATAAAGGGGTCTTTGGGAGACAAGAAGCATCCAAAGAACAGTCTGGCCTGACCGTGTGGATTAGGCCGTTCATCTTTCACCTAAGAAGACTTAAACTTGACTCTGCCACACACAAGCTGTGTGACCTTGGCAGGATGCTCCCCTCTCTAGACTCCAGTTTTCTCATCTGTGCAATGAGGTCATACTCGCCGCACTGGCCCCTGCAAAGAGTTGCCGGAAGGTCACTTGGGAGGAGAGTAGACAGGACCGGGTCATAAGCGCTAGAATGCTGTATGAACATGAAGTGTGGTCGCTATCACTGTTTTCAATAATAGTAAAAACTGGCATTATCGAGCAGCTCACTGTACTAAACTGTTCGCCACATAATCTCATTTGCTTCCCAGAAACTATAAAGTTGGTACTTTTAGGAACCTGTTTTGCCGATGAGAACACTGGGTTAGAAAAGCCAGAAATTTCTCTCAAAAAACATACTCCACTAATAAGGAGGAGAATCAAAATCTGAACTCAGCACAGCAGGGCCCCCAGACCAGGCAGCCAGCCACGATGTACTGTCTTCATAGTCCCAGCCACTGAAGAGCGGGGGATGCTTCTCATGGGTGTCTTGAAAATAGAATTATTGGCCTTTTTCCCAGGAAATCCTGCCTCCTTCCCATCTCTCGGCATCACCTTTGACCTTGGATCCTCATGGGTGAGGGGAGACTCTGGGCTCAGTACTCAAGGTCCTGTTCACAGCCAAGGTCAGAGAATCCTGAAACCTTCCCTTCCTTGGTTCAAAGCTGGGGGAAACCCATGTGTGTTCCCGCCAGGGACTGGCCGAGGCAGGTGAGGGGATGGGTCCCCTTCAAGGTCTCCATGAACAGATGGCGCTAAATCTTCTGGGAGAAAGTGGCTACTTTTCAAACATCCTAACGATCCTCCCATTTCCAGGGTCCTCTTGAGTGTATGAGTGTCCCCTTGTCTGTTTTCGCACAATTGGGTCCTCAGAACACTCCTGTGAGGTCAGAATCCTCACCTCACCTTTACAGATGAGGAAAGTAAGGTTCAGGGACATGACAAGACTTACTCAAGGTCGCACTGAAGCAAGTGTCAGACACAGGACTCAAGTTCAAGATCCCAGAATGCAAATCTTGCTGACTCCAAACAACTGTTTCAGGTTGATAGGACTGGTTCTGGCCCTAGTTGTGCCATCAGCGGGCTGTGTGACCTCAGACAAGCCACTGAGCCGGGGCTGCTTTATGGCAGAGATGCTGCCAATTCTGACTTTGCGTCCTCTCATGTCCTTGAGTCATAAAGATGAGGGTGTTCAGCAGAGTCCGCAGGTTTTATGGAGAAGCAGCTGTGACTTCGCCTCCCTGGGGAAGGCACCTCCCTTCTCCTGACTGCCCAAGGCTGGGTTATTATCCTCCTTGTGCTCCCCTAGCATTCAGCATTGCATGGCAATTAATCTGCAAATTCCCAGAGGGCCAGGCAGCAAACATACATGAACATGAAGAAGGTCAAATGTGATACAATAGGGAGTAGTGGTGACTGTGGAAAAGTAGAGAGTGTCTGGTCAACAGACCAGCTCCTCTTCACCTCCAGTTTCTTATCACTAAGCAGGGAAGCCAGCCCAGTGTCACTAGAAGTCAAAAATCTGGATTTTTATGTGAAACCTGCCTTTTAAATGCAGATTCAAAGTATATTTAATTAAGCATTCTATCAGTATTACAGTCCCTAGATTAGCCCGAGCTTATTTTTCTACTAGACTATGAACCACTTGAGAGCATGGCTGGGTCTTCCTCTGAATCTGAGTGACAAACTCAAGTCTCAGAGCCTCACAAATGACCAGTGATTGCTCTTGAAATGTTGCAAGATCTTGCCGCAGTCAAAGCTCCTCCCCCATGACCATCCTAGTCCATGTGGCGTGGAATAAGGGCATGGAATACGCTTTCTGCATACCAGGCAATGTTTCAAGCACTTTTCCTATCACCTGACTTATTTTCATCAAATACGTACTACGATTCCATCCATTTTACAGATGAGGACGCCGAGGTTGACAGTCACACAACTTGCCAAGGTCAGGTAGCTAGTATTAAACAAGGATTCAAGTTCATTCAGGCAGATGTCTGCTTGCATTGCTGGGATGCCCACCAGACTCCTTTAAATATCACCTGCACTTGCTAGGCCCCCCACAAGGCTCTGAAGGCCCCATCAGGCACGGCTTCTTCTAAGGACAGTAGACCCAGGCCATGTGGCACGGAGCAGAAAACAACGCTGGTTTTACAGAACATGGGCCTGAGACCCAGAGAGGGCCACCACCTGGACCCTGGACACAGCTAGCTCAAGTCAGTGCTTCCCTTTGTTCCCGGAACCCCAAGTTTCCAACCGAAGAAAATGTATGGGGCAGAGATGGGGAGAGGCCTACTTATTGCTTATCCCATGGAGATAGTCAAGCCCTCTTTCAACTAGCTAAATGGATCCAAAGGAAATGGGAATCTATTTTGTCTCTTGTCACCAGGGCTGCGAATCCTGATATATCTCGGGCCCGGCAGAGAAGTGGATGGCTCAGCACTTGGAGAGATGCCCGCACGAGGCAGGAAGTGGGGTGGATGATTCAACAGGTACCTCTCTATTCTGAGAACTGGTCCTGTGATGGGTGAGTGTACATCCAGCTGAAATAAAAAATAAATTTGAATGCCAACCCTCTGAATGGACCACGAGCCTCCGTTTCTTCCGGAGGCCTGGAAGCATGGGGGGTGAGGGGGAGTGGCTAATCCTTCCAGGTTTTCTATTTTTTTAATTTTGCTGGGGGGACAAGGACATGGACCCTCGGTGTGATGCTAACCCAAAGGCTCCCCTTCCCCCAGGTAGACCCTCCAATGAGATGAAAATATGCCACAGTCCACAGGAATCTGCCAGGGCACCACGTCTCCCATCCTCAGACTTCCTCATCAGTAAAATCAGGGTGTCACTGAGATGGGAAAGTTCAGTGCAAACCCACAATTCCTTATCTGAAAGCCTTGGGTTTCAAGGTGTTTGGTAACTTAGAATTCTTTGGATTTCAGGAAGCCTTCGGGGGTGATCTACTCTATTTTGTGTGTTACTGACACAGCGAGCTCTGGGCAGCGCTCCATAAAGCCTTTCCTTTTTATGCAAGCAAATGTAGAATATTCACACTAAGTGGGATAAAATAAAAACTATAAATAATCTCACCCTGATTCACATCGAATGCTCATGCTACGCTCATGAGAAAGTGGGGTTTTTGGATCTGGGGGATGGCATGTAAGTACCAGCCTTGCTTCCTGGTGCACCTGGGTATCCATTCTGATGGCACTTTTACCGGTTGGCTGGCCTCAGTCTTCCCATCTATGAAATGGGTGGGGGTGATCCCTGTGCTGGGTCTTAGAAGACACACAGGGAGAGGAGAAGGGCTGTACTGTCAGGTCCCCCCGGAGAGCCCCAGGCGAGTTCACTGCAGCTCCCCATCTACCCGTGCACCAGAAGGGGCAAGCTCGCGTTCAAGGCTGCCCATACACAGAAGCACCATCCATGAATGCAGAACTCAGGAAACAACGTGGCAGGACCCCACTTCCCTGCAGTGAAAACTAGGGATCCCCGGTCTCACAGGGGAGTCAGAACAGAACAAGGGGCAGCTCCGATCTTGAGAAGCATTTATCAGCAGAGGCAGCGTGAGGGGAGCAGCAGTACCCGGGAAATGAGGATGCCGCTGCGGCCGACACAACCAAGATCCAGGTCTCTGCACCTGCACCCTTGGGTCTCGGTTCCCCTTCCCCTGTTCCCACTCACTCTTCTGTGCCCTCTGACCCAGCAGGATAAACCAGGCTTGCTCCAGGCCCCACCCAGCCAGCCTGCCCCAGACACTGGCATTTGCTGTGTCTAAACCCTCCTGCCAAGCACTTGCAGATAATCAAGGGGTGACTCTTAGAAACTGCCAGTTCATGGGCCAACCACTATGGAAAGCTGTATGGCGATTCCTCAGACTGCTAAACATGGAGCTCCCATACGACCCAGCAATCCCACTTTTGGGAATTTACCCAAAGGACACAAAAACACTAATCCGAAAGGATACATGCACCGGTATGTTCATTGCGGCCCTGTTCACAATAGCAAAGGTATGGAAGCAACCCAGATGCCCAAAAAATAGATGATTGGACCAAGAAGATGTGGTACATATACACAATGGAATACTATTCAGCATTCAAAGAAGATAAACACATGCAATTTGCAGCGACATGGATGGAATTAGAGGGGATCATACTCAGTGAAATAAGCCAGAAAGAAAAAGAAAAATATCGAATGGTTTCACTTATAACAGGACTATAGGGAAACCAAATAGGAGAGAGACACTCAGTG